>PVJH01004489.1:0-124565 GCA_004026705.1 Nesogale talazaci
GTACCCAAGACCCCTTGTTCTCCAGCAGTGGCTCCTCTGAGGCCAACTGCTCCCTCTGCAGTTCTCCACTAGCGTGTGTTGCTTCCTTGGACCCGCTTTGGGCAGAAGCCGGTGTCTGGGACCATCTTCATTTGGACAAAGAATGAGACTCATGAGCCCCTGTATTCTAGGATGGAAAATATCTCACGTGGGAGCCTGTCTCTGTTATCAAAGCAGCTTTTGTAAATGACACAGGCCATTATGCTCTTCCTGTGTAATTTTATGACTTAGTATAATGATTCAAATAACCCTAACAACAGAGGAATTATAGCGTCATTGTACATGACAGATTATTTCAATGGTTAACATGTTTTTCATTTCAATTAACATTCATTACTTTGTCTCTGGTTCAAAATAGCCACCATGTCAAGGCTGAGTATCTTCCATCCCTACTTTAGAAGCAATTAGTTTTGATTTTGCAAACAAATTCCGGTCTGGTTTTGAATGCACAGTTTAATATTAGCATGAAAATAAACATTTGTAACCCTGGCTAGCTATAAACAACCCATACATGGCTAAAAAATAAACCATTCATGAGAGTTTTTTGGATCTTTTTGCTTTAGATTCTTCTGCTCTGACAAATTTATCTTAAAAAGTCAGCGAAAGAGCACAAACCCAAAACCAAACTGTCTGGCCTGGAGTTAATTCAGACTCACAGTGACCCGGTGAGACAAGCTTGAACTGCCTCTTTGTGGTGCCAACTAACTCTTTCTGGGGCCAGAAGACTTCTTCTTTCACAGGTTGTGTTTTCAAGCTGCAAGCCTTCTGGTTGGCACCCCAACATCTAACCCACAACACTACCATGGCTCCTTGAGAAAGCCCAAAAGAAGGTCCTGTGATTGGGTCTGCTTCCATTAGCCTTAGCTTTTCCATCTGATACATGGGGCTAGTCATGGCAGCTACCCTTTGTGTCTAAGGAATTGAGGATTTTTCCCTTAGGACGTTTAACCTGGCCTGTAAGCAAAACACACAGTACTGCTGCTCCTACTTATGATGTGGATTTTCTTAATTGCTCCACCAGTTATTCATATGCAGAGTAAGCCCGTTCCACCTACATTTATACAAACAGGATAGAACATATTATGTACAGAGGAATGGAACCTCTTTGAAAACTGGAAGAAAAACATGAACCGTTCTCTGAATTTTTTGCAGCATTAATACACCATGTCATCATGAAGATATTGGAAACATAGGTTACTTGAATTTCACCCAATGGTATTGATGTCATGAAGTGTATATCTACACACGTGTTTTATCACTTTTAAAATGTAATCTGGAAGCCTCTCTCCTGCTATCCCCTCACCATAGACACCCCCTATGATTCCACTCTCCCCATGGTCAAGGGAAGTCTGGGCCACTCTCTGCCCTAACTGTGGGAAGCTTCAGGGGATAGACTTGTCTGAGTTGGTGAAGGCTGGGATATCTTAGTGGAGACCATGTAGGGCCCTTGCAGAAAGATTAGAATTTCTCTAGCCAGAGAAAAGTGGAGATGAAATGGAGAAATCCCAGTCGGAATGATGTGTCAGGTCAAAAAAATTCCTCACAGTGGTGCAGAGGCACAAAGTTCCTTCTGGATTTGTGGGGAACAATTGAGGGTAGGCTTGAGGGTGAGTGAGTGAGCTGAGCTGAATGAGCTGATGGAGTGAGTGAGTATGGAAATGTGTGCATATTAGGGAGGGGAGTAGAGGGGCCGTGAACTTGTGAAGGTGGACTATGACAGTTTAATCAATCCTTAAACCAGATCTATACTATACCTAAGTGAAATAGAATAGGATCCTTGTGGAGTAAGGGGCTGCACAGTGGGCTGCTCACTGCAAAGTCCCCAGTTTGAGCCCACCAGTCCCTCTGTAGAGAGGTGAGGCTCTCTGCTCCCATGAAGATATACAGCCTTAGAGACCCAACGGGTCAGTTTTATAGGGTCACATAGGGTCTCTCAGAATCAGAATTGATTGGCAGTGCTTTTGATATCAGGAGTGGGGAGAAGGTGGAGCATTAAATAGGGAAGCTGTGTGATCAGGATGGTATTTAAGAATCATAACTCTGCCTCCAAAGTATAATGGCTGGGGATGTTGGTAGACTTTCAAATACCAATTGAGGATAAAGGATTGAACAAATAGGAGGAATACTAATGATCTGCTGATGACCTGCCTGTCCTGCATTGCAGGGATATTGCAGGTTGGAACAAGGCAGTGAATTATTTAATGTGTCTCTTCTAGCCAAAGTCTCTAATTTCCAACAAGCAACCTTTGCCTGCCTGGGTCTGGTAAGAAGGTGAGGGAATATAAGAACATGTGAGTAATTGGGAACAGGATTACCTAGGATGTCATCCTGATCATATTATATATATATATATATATATATATATGTGTGTGTGTGTGTGTGTATGTGTGTGTTGTGTGTTTATATAGGTATATATACATGTTTATATGTGTGTATATATACATACACACACACACACATATATATATATATATAATCAGAGAGAGAGAGAGAGAGAGACAGAGAGTCCTCTGAGAAGCAGGAGGAAGGGTTTCATTATCAGAAAGAGCCAGGGGTGGAGCCCATCTTATAGACAAAATGTTCCTATGCTGTGAACCTCCTGGATCCAGAGGAGCAGCAGCAGGACCAGGAGCCAGACCATGGAACAGAGTGATGGACTTCCCAGCCCACGGAGCAAGT
This sequence comes from Nesogale talazaci, assembly GCA_004026705.1. Lineage (NCBI taxonomy): Eukaryota > Metazoa > Chordata > Mammalia > Afrosoricida > Tenrecidae > Nesogale > Nesogale talazaci. The sequence continues at coordinate 2,719 of PVJH01004489.1, forward strand.
AAAGCTGAGTGCTTTTGTGTAGGAGGCTGGCTTTTGGAGTGGAATGCCTCTGGGTACTTAATTCAAGAAGCTGAGTTTCCTGACCCATGAAGCTTGGCGTTGAGGCTTACAGCAAAGTAGTATGTCCCTTTGTGCATTTATTGGCAGACATGAAAGAACTTTGTAATGTTTCCTGAAAAACAGTTCAATACTGAGCATTTCTCCCTGGCATTGCAACCTATTAACTTCCTTAATATACTCTTTAATCACAATTTTTGTCTGGGGGTTCTATGGATATAAGATAAGATAGAGACCAGCTCTTATCTTAAAAATCAACCAGGTTCTAGAGAGGGACATGATGTACAATAAAAAAACCAGTTATAGATGAGGAAAAGGAGTTCAGGCACATGGGGACACTGCAGGATAGACACTGCAGTACCCAGTCCTTTATTCAAAGCAGTTTTATGTATTCAAGATAGGTTTAAACACATGGCATGTTTAGTCAAAAGGACAGCTTACAGTTATTTGAGGGTACAGACAGGAGGGGAGGACAAGGCTGAGCACATGAGGTAACTGATAAGTTTGCAGACTTATGCCTTCTGCAGCTTTAGTCGGAGAGTGGCAGCCACGTGTCCATTTGTCTCAGGCGGAGAGACAGGACAGCCATTGCTTCGTCAACTCCCATAGCTCAGCCACCAGAATGTTCCCTCAGATCTTGACCGTGGTGGTCCTGTTTGCTTTCCCCCCACATGTGGAGCCATTGCACTGGATCAGATAAGCTCGTAAACAAGTAGAGAAGTAGCGACCATTAATTAAGACAGCAGAGTCGGGAGTTTCCATATGATGTTCTCGGGGGGCGGGTGCGTGGATGCTTCTCAGCAGCAACCAAGCTGGAGTGGAGTGGAGTAAGAGCTCAGCAGCTGATGGGGAGACCTGCCTTCAAGGCCAGTTGATGAATGTCTGTGCCACGATGCAGAGTGATCCCATCAAGAGGTCTTGGTCAGATGTCACTCTTCGTCGACTTCCAAGTTGAAAATATCTTGAGTTGGTGAACTTAGTTCCTTGCCTCAACTGGGTTGGTTGGTTCTTTATGGCCTACTCTGAATTGTGGGAAAAGTACAGAGAATATCTAAGGCAGTTATGCCTCTCTGGGCTCACACATACTTGTATTTGGAAGGATTTTCTATTCCCCTAAGGAAAATTGGTCTGTGGAGAGATCATAGATTTGGATGTGATCTCTCTGAAGGCCCTAAGAGAGAAGGACCACCTAGGTTTGCCCCTATTCATCAATATCAAGGAAAATAAAAATATTTTAGCCTTTTCATCCAGGGCCCCCAAAAGCATAGCTCATAACCACCAGGCACCAGATATGCTGAACCTAACCCTTGGCAAGGGAGACCCAGAGACATGGTATAAAACAGTTTAATTCAGAAAGCTGAGTACTGATGATGAAAATACACCACCACTCTCAATCCATTCTGACTCACAGTGAGTGATCCTGCAGGATAAATTCAAACCCACCCCCTCGGATTTTCAAGGCTATGGGAGCAGGCTGCCACACCTTTTAGAACCACTGTTGGATGTCACAGCTGTTCTTTTAGTTAAAACTAAAAACATAGACCACTGTGTTGCCAGGCTGCCTTAAATGAAACTACAGGTGCCAAATAGTGCACGACAATTGCTCCAGTGCAGTGGCTCTCAGGACAACTTTACTTTGATTCATATTTACCAAGTGACTCCTGTACTGTTCTGCAGGACACTTTGCATCATTGTCCCCAATTCCTTGTTTGTAAGATTAAGTTGTGGGATGAGCTGAGTTATGGAATGTTTTCTGGTTCTGTTATTGTGTGGCTTCGTGCTGGTCTGCTGCAGTGGTCAGCACATGGAGGGCAGCCCACCATCGGACAGGGGCCCTGTCTGCACATTCTTGAGGCACCAATGGCACCTGCCAGCTGCACCTCTTTGACTCTCCTTCATGAACTTCATTTAATGGTGCAGTTCAGGTCCAGAGACAGAGATGACTTGCCATTATCTAGTGATTGATGGCTCATTCCATCTCTCCCTCCAAGCCAGTGACTCAGTGTTCATTCCTCCCTTCCGTGACTTTGGCTAAGCTTCCCATGGGCGTCTTTCCTCTCAGGCATCATTGCATGTGGTTATATCCATTCCAGCAAAGCTGCCCACTCTTTGGAATTTATAGCCCCTTTCTGGGAACTCATAACAAGAATTGCCTCAGCTGTGGGCATGCATGCTGGGGACTGACCCAGGAGAGGGGCTGCCAGACGCCGGGACTTCTGCTTGCATTTGCTGATTCATTATCAGTGTCAGACAATCTGCTGTGTGAATGATGATAAATGCGCAGTGTTCGGCCGAAGGAATCATGTACTCTAAGATTAGCCCCGTGCTGACAGCTTGCTCATCCGCTGCGTGGAGCCCCACTACTCCCCATCCCTTTGTTGATGGTCCACAATAAACCTTGAAAGATTAAAATAGGTTTAGCAAAGGATAAGAGGATAATATCCATGTCATTTTAAAACACAAATTATATATAATATTATATAACATATATATCCCCAGAAGTAGAGGCAAGGGCAATATGATCTGCTATTTTGGATCCAGGGAACACTTGAAGGGGGAACACTTCTGATTGACATGCAGATGTGACTGAGGAAGATCAGAGAGGAACGCTGTACCCCATGCTCTGGCTGCAGCTGTGGGAAGGTCATTGTGGACAGAACCCCTCACCATCTGTATGAATTTGGACAAGACTCTTCCCCTCTTTAGGCCCCTCACTAGCAAAATGAATGAGTTGGATTAAATGTTATTCAGAAAACCAGATCAGCCTTTCTTTGCTGGTTCTTTGGTAAGAGAAGGTTCATTACAATGGCCCTACAGCCTGGGATTCCTCATGGCCCCGAGGCTTGGGTTGTGGCTACATGGTCATCTTTTTTGATGTCATTTTTAGAAGACAAGGCAGTTAGCAAACATACTTTTCTCCTCTAAGTTCTTCCCACAAATAGCTAGGGCAGGGGTAAGGTAGAGAAATGATAAATTTACTTTACTCATCTCTTGCATTCATGCTTCTTCATGTGCAAAAGGGTCTCAAACCAAAGAAAATCAAAACAAGCTCACAGTTGTCCCTTCAATTCTGACTGGAGGCCACCTGGGGGAACAGAGTGAAATGGCCCCTGTGGGTTCCTGAGACTGTAATTTTTTATGGGAGTAGAGAGACTCATCTTTCTCCTCAGGGGCAACTGGTGGCTCGGAACTGCTGAGCTGGTATCGAGCAGCTCCACAGATGACCCACGAAGGCAATGAGTGGGTTACCACAAGTGGCAAACCCTTATTCCCCAGTTAGAGAGTCATTCCTCACACAGTGCAAAAAAAACATTCCAACTTGTGGCCAAGTGATGTGCTTCTAGGGAATTAAATGGTATCTCAAATGTCGGAATTTAGGATTAAGGTCTAAATCTATGGTCCTGATAATTTCACCCTCTCTATTCTTATCTCATGGGAAATATAATAATGGTCTTCAGTTTTCCTGGTCATCGGAAGCTTGATAATGAGGGTGGGAGCCCAGTGGGATCAAGAAAGTAGCAGGCCAATACCCCAAAGGTTGGTGGTTCCAACACACCAGTTGCTCTTTGTGAGAAAGATGAGGCCGTCCATTTCTGTAAAATGTTACAGCTCCAGAAACCCAGTCCTACTCTGTCCCATGAGGTCGTAATGAGTCAGAATTGACTCCACAGCAAAGGTGTGGCTTGATTGACCCTGAGGACCTTACAGATATTGGCTCATTTACTCTTCATAGCATCTGTTGGACGTAGGTACTCTGTTCTTTCATCTTATAAATGACAAAACAGAATTATGGGGTTTGATATCTGCCTAGGTTCAAACAGAGAAGAAGTAGTGGAGCTGAGATTTGAATGTGCATTTTGGATTCCTGAACCCAAACATTAACTCCTAGGTAGAACCACCAGGTCAGAACATCTCAGGGGCACGATAATCACCTGATTGATGGGCTTGTCCAGAGATACTTGTCCTCCACCTGGAACTCAGTCCTCTGGCCCTGGCAGTCACTGCATGTGCTTGTTGGGAAAGCAGCTGTGGCTAAGAGAGAAAAGGGTGGCAATAACTGCAGGCCTTTATTTCTGTGGTTTATGATTCTCTGATGGGGTTCCTTCTGTGGACACAAGCCATCCTAATAGCGCCATTTATCATTATGACAAAGGTTAGAATGGGGGGAAATTCAAGCTGGAATGAAAGTGTAGAATTCTGATTATTTTAGCAGTTGAGAGTGACATCACCTCAGAGCCTCTGTCGAATAGCAAATTGGAAGCTGGACTGAAATTGCTTTAAAATGTAACCAGAGACAGTTTTTCCTACAGCAGTGATAAAATCGTTCGGCTGTGTTTGGAGATACTTTCCTATCTAAACTGCTCTCTGAGTCATGTGTGCGTCGTCAATGCAGACGGCTGCCCATCAGAACTTCCTGAGCCCTGGAGGAGTCTAAGACTCTGAGCTGTTGTTCTCTGGGTCTGGTATACACTACTTTGTGTACACTATCATTGTACCAGAGAGTGAAGTTAATTAAATCATGATCCCTAAAGCTTTAAAAATGTAATATGCCTTTCTATGTCAATAAGTGATGTTTGATAGTACTTTTAATAGCTACATTATTTTCTTTGTTTTCTCTGGTGGGTGGGACCTAGGGTCCTGAAACAAAAATCTTCTCACCTCCTTGAATGAGTTTGAACCAAAGGTACCCTTAGGGATCCCTGCCTAGTTGACCAACTCTCTGAATATTTTATTGGTAGTCCTGAGGGGTGTAAGGGAACACCTTTCTATTCCCATCAACGGTCATGGTGTTGGAAACCCACAGGGAAGTCTACACTGTTCTATACAATCACTGTGAGTTGACATGAAGGCAATGGCAGCGAGTGAATGAGTAAGTGATACAAAAAAAATGTATATGCTTAGCTGCAAAACAAAAGGTTTGAGGTTCCTGTCTACCCAGTAGCCTGGTCACTTACTTCCAAAAGTTCACCATTGACCGTATGGAGGCCAGTTCTACTCTGAAACACATGAGGACACAATGAGTTGCATTTGATTTAGTGACAACTGGTTCTAATTTATGTCTTTGACCTTTATTCCAGAGACCTGGTGGAAAGATTTGTGGGGACCCGTGTTTCCATGAATTTATACTCCCTTTTTTTTTTTACCATCCTTAGGCAAAAGAAGGGGAATGTGGCCCACAAACACTGGGTTGGAACTTCAAATTTGGTTAAGTGCAAGCCCTGCCCCATGGCCCAGTCAACCATGGTCTGCGGTTCTGATGGTCACACCTATACATCCAAGGTCAGTCTCCTTTGTTGTCTCTTCTTGTGAAAAATGCTGTGTTTACTTTTTCTGAAAACTGGGTCCTGTGTTGTCTGGTGTGCCCTAAGTCCTGCCCAAGAGAAATTACCGAATGAGCAGACTGGAGAAAACATCTGCTCAGAGAAACATGCAAAACACAAATGTTATATCCTATGTACCTGGATTGCACAGGATTTAGAGAGGAGGGCAAATATGAGAGAGGTGAAGAGCTTCTTGGAGGAAGTGATGTAACAAAATGTTCCAAATGCACCAGTGCTCCTGATTCTCAACATGTGAGAACACTGAATTAACAGATATGGCACGAGCTTTGTTCAGCTTCAGCCGGGAACACATATTCTACACAACCGTACTTGTGAATGAACCCAGGAGGACAGTGAATATTGAAATGGAGATTTCAGGTACATTTCAGTGAGTCAGTGAAAATTCTAAAATAATGAGTATCAATTCATGGGGCTCAAAGAAGGAAGCTATCCTGGTATCCCTTTTTTTATGAGCAACAGATGGAAAGGTGTAAAATATGAGCAGACATTTGATCTGGATTTACTATCTATTTGGAATGCATCCTGTACTGCACCAGGCCCGGGCACTGCAGGGATGAATGTACTCTTCTTTCTGAGGGGGTGTCAAGCATGGTGAGAGATCCTTTTAACTCAGACCAATGGAGATAAATGGCTTTATAGAAAAAGAAATCAAGAGTATAATGAATATATACTTATTGGAAGAATGAGGAGATTCTTCACAGGGATGAAGGCATTTAACCTGATGTAGGCTATAGGCAAGCTGGGAGGCTGGGATGAGGTGGAAGGAGTAGGAAGTGGGTGGTATATGTGGTTGTCCATTTGTGTTTGGAATGGGTTCATTTCATGGGCAAGTAGGTGAATGAAAGGGAAACCAGAGGATCACAGAAGCCTGTCTATTCATATGTTTACTCAACAAATGTAAGCAAAGTGTCTTCCTAGTGTCCAATGATAAGCAAAGGGGGAGTTGGTATTGTCTCTGGAGTTTTCTATAAGAGATGGCAGAGGACAGGTAGGAAGGGGAGCAGGGTGGCAAAGCAGGGCACCCATCCTTCCCCATGTCCTGCAACCAGGAACCCACACTTGAGTGTGTCTTGTTTTTCTTCATAGTATTTCATTTGTGGAATAGAATCTGTGGTTGAGAAAGTTCTAGGTGACACTCCAAGAATATCGTCATATTATCCGACAGGATCAGAGATTGGAGCTTCTTCTCATCCCTTTCTCATGACACAAACTGCTGACAATTACTGTTCTCAGTCATCCCTCATCACCCTGACCCTCACACCCTTGGGATTTTTTTCTCCCTGTTTTCCTTAGAGTTATTTGGAGCAGTGGGTAGCCTTCCTTCTTGATTATGTGTTTTATGGGTGAGATATTTTTGTCTTTGAATGTAGAGATTTATCTTCTTGGATTTTCAAGGAAAAAGAATCATGAGAAAGTATTGTACCAGGATTCTAGTTCATACATGCATGGGTTTATTTAAAGCAAAATATGTTTAAATCTATTTCTGCAACCAGTCTTTCAATGATACAGCCTTCTTAGTCTCTTTAGGTTGCCTTAAAAAAGTGGTTTAATGCAAACAATGGTTTCTGAAGGGTTAGACTGAACCAATTAAATTTGAGACAAGAGAAGTCAGCTCAGAACCTTATGATAACTTTTGAGGGGAATCCACAAGCTTCATAGGTTTACTCAAGGACAAGAGGATCATCAGGACTTATTTGGAGACATTTGAAAATTGTATTTGTGAGAAAAAATCCAGGGAAGTTATGGTGAGGAATTTTCTTCCATCAAAATAACACATCTGCTTATTATGCCAGGGAGATAAGACTGTCTTATGAAAATTTATTTGGTAACCCAATCCTATCCATCCTACAGCCCTGATCTTACCCCTTCATATGTTTTGGTTCCCAAAGTTCAAAGGATATGATAAAGGAACATGATTTGAGGTTCTCAAGGATCACAGGATTGCCTCCGTTGAGGTGCACATGGAAGACTGTAGTGTTCTTTGGGAAAAGGTTTGAGAGATGAAAATACAGCCTTTAGAAGTGTATAGACTCAGAGAGATATGTTGGGAAACAATAGCTTTACATTTTGATGCTTTTGTTTTAAATGTGTTCCTATTACTTTTGAACTCAAATTGATTTTCCTAACAAAAAGTAGGTAGAAGGTAGCCTGGCATGTATTCAGATATATGTACTTTGTTTTAGGGCTGTAGGACCAAGCCTATTGCCTCAGTTCCTTTATTCATTCAACAAGTTGCAATTGTGCTCCTGCTATATGAAAGAACTGTGCTAGATACTGGGGAATATATTAAAAACAAATACAATAATTGATTCTTCTTCATGATAAGACTTGATAATCCTTGCCATCTCAACACTGGTCTCCCCTTTGACTCAGTTCAAGGTCATACATCCCAGCCAAACAGACTCTAAGCACCACTCAGCTCAGCCCAACCCTCTTTTCTCCTTGCCCTTTCTTTGCTTTCCCTGATCCAAAACAGAGTCACGCTTTGAAATAGTTTGTCATAACAGGACTTGCTTTTGGTACCACAAGCATTTCTGAAATAGTGGATTTACAGAGGACATTGATGAATCATTTGTATTCTCCAGGCCCCAAATGCAAGTCAGGCCCTCATTGTCTTTGACCTAGAGCCGAGCTTTTCCAATTTGAATGAATGTGCACATGATCCCCTGGGGATCATGCCTAAATCCATATTCTATTGTAGCAGATGTGAGATTCTGTATTTCGAACAAGTTTCCAGGCCATGGCCAGACTGCTGGTCTATAGGTCACATTTTGAGTAGCACAATCTTCAACTTTTTATAAGTACCTCCTAGGAGTCCACACTGCCTCTAGTCTACCCTTTCCCCTATTCTCAAAATCCAATTTCACATGACAGCAGGAGGGATATTTCTGTAGTAAAAGACTGCTCATGTGTGGCCCCTGCTTAAAAATATTTGAGAGATTTCCACTTGCCTCTAGGACTAAACCCAATCTCTTCATTGTTGCCCTCAGATCCTCCATAATCTATCCCCTTCCTACCCCAGAATCACTTATCATTCATTCAGCTGCTACTTGTGAAACTACTACTGTTCACTGAACATTTATTTTAGACGTCATTGAAAACAGAGGTGGTCCAGTGGGGGAGAAGGCAGGCACACTGTCTTTGCTCACTTGGAGGCTGCACTCTGATAGGGGAGATAGAAGTGAGTGATCAAACAAGCAAGTCTATTTCAGATCTTGTAAGCTCTCCGTTGAAAAGCAGCGTGATTCTTGAAGAGAGAATGACAGGACAGAGGGCCGTCGTATAGGGCTTATTGGGGGAGACGTCTTTAAACTGAAAATGAAGGCTGAGAAACAACAGGTCTAAGGCCGTAAGATAGGATGATGTGTTTGAAGAACAGTTGGGATGCCTTTGTGGCCCAAATGGCGAAGAGAGAGGCCTATAGGATGACAAAGAAGAAGAGATTAGGCAGTCAGTAGCTATCTGCTGTTAGGTGTCATCAAGTCCTTTCCACTCATGGTGAGCCTATGCTCAGTCCGACATCATCCTCACAGTTGTTCCTGCACTGGAGCCCATTGTTGCAGGGACACTGTCAATCCAGTTTGTGGAAGGCCCTTCTCTCTCTCTCCTGCCACTGTGCCAAGTATGATGTCCTTCTCCAGAGTCTCTTCTGACATCCCGTCCAAAGTCTGTAAGATGAAGTCTTGGCAGATTGGGTTGTCCTTTTAGCAGTCATGGGATGTTCAGTACCCTGGAGTACCACAATTCAAATGCACAGATGCTTCTTCGGTTTTGCTTATTCAATATCTAACTTTCACATGCAGATGAGGCTGTGGAAAATACCTTGGCTTGATGAGGCCCACCTTAGTGCTCTACATAACAGCCGTACCTTTCAGTACTCTGAAGAGGTCTTGTGCAGCAGACATATTTAATGCACTGCGTCTTGTGATCTCCTGACTGCTGCTTCTTTGAGCATTGATTGTGAATCCAAGCCAGACACAATCCTCGATAACTTCAACTTTTTCTCCCTTTATCACGATGCTGCCTATGGGTCCAGTTGTGAGGGTTTGGGTTTTCTTCACATTGACTTGTCATTCACACTGAAGGCTGCGATCCGTAATTTCATCAGAAAGGGCTTCAAGTCCTCCTCACTTTCAGCAAGCAAACTTGTTTCATGTCCATATCACAGGTTGTTAGTAAGACTTCCTTTAATCTCGATGCCACATTCTTCATATAATCCAACTTCTCTGATTATTTCCTCAGCATACAAATGGAATAAGTATCATGAAAACAGAGAACCATGACACACACCCTTCCAGATTTTAAAACACACAGTTTGCCTTTGCTCTGTTTGCACAGCTGCCTCTTGAATCGCGTTCGGGTTCTGAAGGAGCATGATGAAGTGTTCTGGAATTCCCATTCTTCTCAAGGTGGTCCATTGTTTGTTATGATCCACGCAGTCGAATGCCCTGGCATAGTCAATAAAGCACAAACAAATAATATGTTTCTGGTATTCTCTGCTTTGAGCCAAGATCTGTCTGACCTCAACAGTGATATCCCTTGTTCTACATCCTTCTCTGAATTCAGCCCACACCTCAGTAGCTTTCTGTCAATAGACTGCTGTTATCATTGCTGAACAATCTAGGAAGTGACAGGTAGCAAGACTGGAAGATTACCAGGACTATTTGAAGCTTGAGTGATCCTCATTGTAACCGCCCATCTCTGTGTAAAGATGTGGCAACACTTTCACCAGGTACAGGGCATGCTGGGCAGGCAATAACTATCTGGGAAGAGAGGATCTGCCAAGGAGAGCAAACTGAGAAGGAAAAGGGGGCAATTGCAATTTACTTCATTTATTATAGGTCTTAGTGCATTTGACTGAATAAGCTAAAAGCCTGGGGGGAAATAAGCCATCTAGACCTGGACCAAGTTGTTTAGCATAGCACCCAGACTGGTCCTCTGCAGAAAGACTTAGAGGCTCCCTGAAATGATTCCTTCTCTGTGAAGGTCTATTTTGTGCTATTCAAATGATTTCCTCCAGCTCGGGAGTGAATTGTCTATTCTCCAAACCTGAGATTGGAGACAAGTCATGAGATGTCAGCGAGGGATCAACGTTGTTGGGGCGAGTGGCATATGGCACACCAAACGCCAGCAAACATGCACCCACTCACCTCTGTCTCTCATCTGCAAAAGGCATTTAAAATGCCAGCTCTCTGTGACCTCTGGGCAGCAAGGAGCAGTGGCAACTTGTCACATGTTGCTTGAAGTGCTGTCAGTTACCCAGGGAATATCCCTGGACGTTTTCCCTGGTTAAGCTCTTCTGGGCACAAGAGTTCACTTTTTTTTTTTTTTTGTCTGAGAAGGTTGGTTTCTTACAGGTGGTAAATACAGAACTAGTAAATAGCTTATTTTAGAGGCAAGATTAGGATACGGATGATTCTGTTGCAATGACTTCTGATAAGAAGAGTTATCTCAGACACCTCTCAGCAGAGTCCTCAAAAATTCACCCCAACAGTATTCTGGAAGCAGTTCCTTAAGTGTCTAAATTCACCCACAAACCCGAGACCTCAGCACCAGAGTTCTGCTCCAAGGTTGTTTTTTATCCCTCTATGGTTACTCTGGAGCAAGACATCAACAACAACAAACACCCTAAAGCTTTCTAATCAGAAACTACAGTATCCTTCTTTTCATTCTGTAATTGTTTTTTACTGAGACTCAAAGAGACAAAGTGACTTGCTCAAGGTTTTATACTGGGACAGTGGAAGAGTTAAGACACGTACAATTCCCTGCTTTGATGTTTGAAGTCTATCTGCTTGTATGGGATATTAAAACAAAGGAGGGGGTGGTGGCAGGAGAGGCAGTAAGACAGTGCAAACTGATGTGGGCATTAGTCTCTTTATCTTCTGGCATGAAACCTAAACTGTTTGTATTCTTTCTTTCCTAAACAAATAAAACAAACAAGACTCAATCAAAAGAATTATGTTGATTATTCAAGATTACGAAAACAGAAGATAGTTGTAAACCCCCGTAGCATTCAACAAGCCTGCCTTCCAAGGGGGTATTCTAGTCTGGTCACATTTTACTACTTGTAATGTTTTAGTTATTTCTCCTCAATACATGGCCAATTACTTATTGAGGCTCAGAATGATGATTTAGCCTCACAGACAAAGCATCCAGAGGCCACTAGTTGGTTCTCAATTAATAAACAAATTCATCTGTGCAGTGTAGTCAGAGCCTTTTCAGATCGCTGGGGCTGGCTTCAATTTTTCTTGACAGAGACAAGTGAGTGCTTGTCCTGTTACTTCAATTTGCTGAATCATCACAATTGTTATTCTTTCAATTCCTGGAGCATAGTTTTGGATCAATATTTCCCTGCAGCTTGGATGCCTGCACTACTACCAGTCCTTGGTCATATACTGCCTTCTGAAATGATTGAATGTCCATCAGTTCTTTTTTAGGTATAGTGACTGTATATTCTTTCCATCTTCATTTGATGCTTCTTACAGCATTCAACAATTTGTTCATAGAATCCTTTGACACTCCAGTACAATGCTTGAATATCTTCTAACATTTCAGCTTGAAAATTGATGAAAAAAGACAAGGAAGGAAGACATTGAAAGGCAGTTCCCTTACCTTAGAATAAGTGATTAGAAAATGTATATTTGGCTATTGCAGCAGCACCTTGAACATAGGTCAAGATGAAAATAGACTTTTCAGGGTAGGGATTGTTGAGTTGAGATCATAAGGCTGGAGAGTGTCAAGAAGAGAGAAAAGGGAGAAGATGGGAAAAGTGAAAGTTGAGGAGATGGAAGGATGGTTGAAATGCTGAAGGAACAAGTTACCGTGTGGCTGGGTCCCAGATAAGTTTGGGGGTAAAGAGGCGATAACTAGCTAAAGAAACAGGCAAGAAGAGTCATCATAGCCTACTTCTCATAATACCTTGAGTTCCATATAAAGAGGCTTGAACTCTGCCCCAAGAGCATGAGAGAACCTATTAGATACTTGTATTTTTTTAATTGTTGTACTGGCCGCAGGGTATAGAGAATGGAATGGAGGTAGGATGACTGTGAAAGAATGTACTGGGACTATCTAGTCAAGGTGAGGCTGAGACCTGGATTTGTATAGCAGGGCAGAGCTGACGAGAAGGGACACTTAAGAAGTCATCATTAGACTAGGTGACTGGGTTTTAAATAAAATGTTGGGTGGAGGGAATAGTAAGTCAGTTGAGCTTTAAGCTCAGCATTGTTATCGGACCTGCCATGGCTGGACTTGTGCAGTCTCCTGCCAACAGCTTTATGGCGCTGGCCAGGACTGTCTGTTAACTCCCCTTGGAGAGATGCACTCTTTTCCTGTCTATTAGGAGAGATAAAAATTTACCTGGGATCTGGTTGCCAACTCTTCATCTAGTAAGATGAGGAAGGTTCCTGCACTGACTCTAGTCTCAGGTCTGGCCAAGCGAGGACTCTGCTAGATGGGACCCCCCCGGAGGGGAGAAGCGTTTGGGAACATTGGAGGTGATTCAGAGTGGTGCTGGGATCCCAGAGACTCAGAAGGAAGCAGAAGTAGCATCTGATGACCCAGGTCCTGACCCTGTGGCCATTGTTTGACTAAGACTCTGGACTTCTTCAAGATGCTCTCAGTGCCCTCAAACCTCAGGGATCTGGGCTGTGAAGGCTCAGGGGAGGAAGTGGCCTGCACTCTGAGGAGCGGGCTCTTATCAGCCTGGCTGCTGGTAATAGGAAACAAGCCTGCAAACACCTGCCCGCTCTCATTCTTCCCTCCACCCAACATCGACTTCCTTAATTGCTGTTAAACAATTAGCAAATGGCTCATTTATGTCTTGACGCAGCCGAGGAACACACAGTTCTAGAACCACTGTGAAGGAAAATGTTTCTTTTTGGTCCTTGGAGTGTGGGGATGTGAGGGACGGGTCATGAGGGAGCGTGCTCTGCAGGCTTGACATATTGTCGCTGCAAATTATATTATTTTCAGAGTCGTCTTAATAGTTTCCAACCATTTCTACCAAGTAAAGGTCATGTTTGAAGTTCTTGGCAAGCGGAGTCTCTGTTGGCCGGCATTTCCCAGGAACAGGCTGTTGTGGGGGCGAGAGGCAATCAAGAGAGTGGATTTGCTAGCTTTCTGGAGATGGCTTCCAGCGTAGGGTATTTTCTCAATATCTCTTAGACTTGATGACCCTGTAACCTTGACAAGTGCAGACAGTTTTTGTGTCTGTGTGTGTTTTGCTGGCTCCTTTTTTTTTTTTTTTGAGGTTAGACAGCCGTGAGGTTGTTAGAATTTTCAGATATTTCTGCCTCCATTGAGTTTCTCCAGTAAAAATTACCTTCCCTTGTAAATGGCTCATTGGTGTGGGGACCTTGCTTCTGACTCAGCAGAAAATAGACTGTTCAGGAAGTGAAGGTGGAGTGCTTGCATTTGCACATTCTGTGCATCAGCAAGCTGGAGCATAACAGTCCTGGATGCTGCCTCTGGGCAGACTGTGGGGGTGGGGGTGGGGATGGGGGAATACTAAGACGTGGAAACTCCAGTCCCTAGACCTCTCTCAGGTAGTGTCCATGAACCGCAAAGGGCACCAACCGTTTGGTGAAGAATTCAGGTAGAAAGTTCTAGATGATCATAAAGAAATGAGACTGGCTTTCATTATTCTGACTTTCTGTTGCTTCAGAAAATCCAACAACAGGGGTTTTATGCCTCTGGAGAAATACTCCACAGCATTTAGCTGGCTCCAAGCAATTCTACTTTGTAAATTAAATCTTTTGAAATTTTGGTAAACTCACTGTCGATGAGCCGACTTTGTCTTTTCCCTTCAGGGCTTGTTCATTTTCATCCTCCTTCTCTCTGTCTGCGGTACCCAAATACCATTTGGAAAGAAGAGCTAATGTCGAATATGAGGCACCTTGTCTAGTAGTTCAAACAAGATTCTTGCCTAGCTTGTTACTACCCAGCACATCTATCCTGAATTATGAGTTCATCTCCCGGGGGATTTCTTGTCAACCCCCTTTCTCCTTCGCAGGGCTGTTGGACGGAGCAAGTGTGAATAAAATTGATTGTGGTATAGGATCTAGATTTTGATTGCTGTAATGTGAACCCATGTGGAGAGACGAAATACACTTCACTTTTCTCTTTTGTAAACATTCTAAAGAGAAGCAACTCATGGTGGCTCTGTAGTATGGAGGACCTAGAATGCTTTTCTCTCTTGTTTTGTCATTCTTCATGAGTGCAATGATTGAGTTTTGGCCTCCAGATCCATGGTGGCTGCTGAACACCAGTCAGCAGAAAGGAGGAGTGAAAATGAAGCACAGTCCAAAGTTATAGAAGTCATTTCTGCCCTCATTCCATTGGGCAAACTGGATTCAGACATCCACAGTACTCTGTAGGAAAATAAGAAGTACACTTTAAAAAGAAATTCTGGGCAGCTATGTGCTCAACTGTGGGAGTTTTAGGTGGCCCTATTGGCTGCTAAGTACATGACTAGTAATTCAAACTCATTAGCTGTTCTAGAGAGAAAGATAAGACTGTCTACTCATATAAATATTTACAGACTCGGAGCCCTATGTAGGGTCACTATGAATTGGAATAGGCCCAATGATAGTGGATTTGGTTCTTTGTTTGACTGTAAAGGAAAGGCAGGGTAGACATTGAGTTATTCAGCAACCTCCTCCATCACTTGTCTCTCTGTGTGTCATTCTGTGGTGGTTTGTGTGTTGCTGGTATGCTGGAAGCTATGTCACTGCTATTTCAAATACCAGCAAGGTCATCCACAGAGAACAGGTTTCATCTGAGTTTCAGAGTAAGAACAAATTATGAAGAAGAAATAGGCTGTTCACTTCAGAATAATTAGCCACTGAAAACCACATGACTAGAAATAAACATTGTCAGAAGTCATGCCAGAAGATGGGTCCTCAGGTTGGAAGGTCTTCAGAGATGCTTTCTCAAAGTTGAGGCCAGAAGGGTTCTTCATTTGCTGCTGGGGCATGACTCATAATGAGAAGTAGATTGCAGATATTTATTAATAAATGGAACTTAGTATGTACAAAGTATGATCAGACAAATGAAAGTCATAAAAATGAAATAGATTGTATAAATATCGATATCCTAGGCTAAAATTGACTTATATTGACTATTTTGATTCAGTGAATCATATGGTTTACTATGCTTGAAATGATAAATTTAAAAGGAATGGCATTCATGATCAAAATGAACATTTCAAGATTGATCTCAAAGTACAATGATGTCTGTGAGATGAATATAATACTACTATTAGTCAAAATTATGCACCAACTACTAAAACTAGTGAATAAATTGAAGAATTTTACCATTGCCTTTAGTCAGAAATTTATTAAACATGCAATTAAGATACTTTGATAATTATTGGTAATGGGAAAGCAAAAGTTGAAAACAAAGAGAAAGGAATAGTTGTTGGAAATTTTGGCCTTAGTGACAGAAACAAAGCTGGAGTTCAAATGGTATAATTTTATAACACAGATGCTATCTTCAATTACTTTTTTCTCAACAGTACAAAAGACAGTTATATAGGCTGGCTTCACCAGATGGAATCTATAGAAATCATCCTGACTTTATCTGGAGAAAAAGACAGTGGAAGAGATCAATATCAGCAACTAAAGCCTCCTGTGGAATAGACCACAAGTTGCTGATATGTAAGTTCAAACTGAAGAGCTGAAGAAAATGAAAACAAATCACAAGAGTCAAAATATGAGCTGGAGAATGCTGTTGCAGTTAGGGTCCATTGAGTCCATTTTGACCCATCATGACTCCAAGCACAACAGGCTGAAGCACTGCCCAGTCCTGTGGCCCTTTTGCCATTTTCCATTTGTCTGAGCCCCTGTTGCAGACTCTGCCAATCGACCCTGAGCATATCCCACCTACATTTGAGAACATCTCAAGAACAGACTTGACTATGACTTTTCCAAAGGCGGTGGGAGTATTAGGTGCCACTCTGGGCCATCTTTACACTTGCTGGTGTTTGAGCTCATTGTTGCAGCCACTGAGCCAATCCATCCAATGGAGAGGCCTCTTCCCACTGCCCTTCTGCTCTACCAAGTATGTTGGCATTTCCCAGGCCCTTGTATCTCTTGACACTATGTTCAAAGTAAGGGAAATGAAATCTTGCCATCCTCACTTCCAAGGAGCTTGCTGGCTCTCCTTTTTCCAAGATTTGTTTGTTCTTCGGGCAGTCCTTGGGACTTTTAAGATTGTTTTGCCAGCACTCTATTTCAAATGCATCCCTTCTTCTTCAGTCTTCCTCATTCAATATCCCACTTTCACATGCATATAAGAGAATTGAAAATGCCATGCATATGAGAGAATTTTAAGTACAAAAAAGTGTGGCTATGATCAGTGACAAGTTAATTCTTACATTGACAGTTTTATTTGTACACTTTACTGAGATCTTTTGCAGTGGCAGATTTACCAAGTACAATACGCTGTCTGAATTCTTGACTGCCAGGTCCATGGGCATTGATTGTGGATCGCGAGATAAAATCCCTGACAACTACCATTCTTTTCTTTGATTATTACAATGCTAGTCTTTGATCCATTTCTGAGGGTTTTTATTTTGTTTCCATTGAGTTGAAATCTATACTAAAGACTCCAGATCTTGATCTTCAGCAGCAAGTGCTGCAAATCCTTCTTTTTTTTGTAAAAGGAAATGTGCCATCAACATATTGCAGATTTTTACCAAGCCTTCCTCCCTTCTTGATACTCTGTACTTCATTTATGATCCAACTTCTCTGAAGTTCTGATCAGCATCCAGATTGAACACCTATGATGGCAGGATGCAATCCTGATGAATACATTTGCTGATTTTTAAGTTACACAGTGTGTCTTTGTTCTGTTCCCATAACCACTTCTTAATCCATGTCCAGGTCTCACATGTTCACAATGAAGTAGCTTGTGATTCCCATTCTCAGGATTTTTAAAAAAATAGTTCGTTGTAATTTGCATAGTCAAATTTCTTTGTGTAGTCAATAAAATACAAATAAATATATCTCTGCACTTCTCCATATTCAGTCAAGAAGTTTCTCATTTCAGCAAGGGTGTTGCTCATAGACTGTCATCTTCTGAATCTGGCTGGAATTTCCAGTAGCTCTTTTTGGTTTGTCTGTTTTTTGCTTTTGGGGGGGCATCACTGCCCTCTGGTGGTGGGAGTAGGAGGCCCAGTCTTTGCTCCTGTGGGGCTGCTGCTGGAATTGAACGTCCATCCCAGTGGGCCGCAGTCCCGCCACAGCCACTACGCCACCGGGGCTCAACCCTCCAGTAGCTCTTTATAAATGTATCACTACCATGATAATGGAATGATCTTCAGAAAAAATGTGCATGTAAGGTTAATAATATATTCAATAGTTCCACATTCTATTACACCACATTTCTTCAAATGAGTACAAATATGAATTTTTACCCAGTCATTTGGACATGTACCTGTTTTCCAAATTTCTTGCTGTAGGCCAGTGAATTCCTCCCATGCTTCATTCACTTGTTGAGGCACATCAATTGATCATCCATCAATTTCTGGAGCTTTGTTTTTCACAAATGCCTTTCATGCAGCTTGAACTTGTTCCTTCAGTAACACCAGTTCTTTGTCATTTGTTACTCTTGAAATGGTTGAATACAAATCAGTTTGTTTCTGGTGAAATCATACAAGTTCCATAAGGACAGGAAATCAAAGTTATATCAAGAAATAACAGTCTATTTTAAACTTTGAAAATAAAGGTAAAAATCTTAGAGATGCCACAGAGACAATTAATAAGTTCATTAACTCAAGAAGAAGCTCAAAAGACTTAGTAAACAAAAAATTGACAACCAAGAGAAAATGAAAAGGAAATGCATAAACAAAAGGAAGCCAGCAGAGGAAATTATGTGAAAAAAGAATAAAACTCATAATGCAACAAAAGCAGTAAATTCAGTTAATTATGCCTATCAATAGTTACATTGAATGCAAATGGTTTAAATGCGCCATTAAGAGACAGTAAATAGCCAAATGGATTCAAAAAAGAAAATGACCCATCAATAAATATGTTGCCTACAAGAGATATACCTTAGATTCTAAACCACAGATATATTAAATGTCAAAGGATAAATAAAGTATATCCAATATCCAGTAATTCCCCTCCCCCAAATAAAGAGAACAGGAGTGACAATATTAACTTCTAACAAAATAGACTTTAAGCCAAAACCCATCATGAGACAAAGAAGAACATTAAGATTCATGGGGTCAGTTCACCAATAGACATAGCCATAACAATTTTTATACACCAAATGGTACTATGGAAAAAAGAAATAGATAGTTCTACACTGATAGTAGACATACCACTTGTGATGATGGACAGAACAAGAACTCAAAAAGAAATGTGAAATGTAAATGGTGTAACCAATTTGACCTCATAGACAGGTATTGGACACTTTCTCCAATAGCAACCCCCAATACATTTTTCTCCAATGCAGATGAAACATTCTCAAGAACACATACTATTTTACCCATCACATTATCTTTATTTTATAAAAGCAAAAGCAAAACCAAACTACTGTAATATTGCAAAGCATCTTCTCTGATCACAATCAACAACAAGAAGAAAAAAGGTTAAAAAATCACATACATGGCAACTAAGTAGCACATTGTTTAAAAATAGGCAGGTACTTGTTGTTACATGCCATTGGGTTGGCTTCAACCCATAGTAGCCTTAGACACAACAGAATGCAACGCTACGTGCAGTCCTCTGCCATCCTCATGATTGTTCCTATGCATGAGCCCACTGTTGCAGTCCCTGTGGGGGCTTCCGCTGTTTCACTGCTTTTTGCATGATGTCCTTCTCCAGATACTGGTCTCTTCTGACATATCCAAAGGATATAAGACACATTCTTGTTATGCTCGACTCTAAGGAGCACTCAGTCTATACTTCTCCCAAGACAGACTCATTTGGCTTTTGGGCAGTCCGTGGTACTTGAAATAGTCTTTAAATAGTCAGCACCATAATTAAAATACATCAGTAAAATTCAGTGTTCACATGCATGGGAGGCAATTAAAAATACAATGCCTTGGGTCAGGTATATGCCTTAGTCCTCAAAGTAACGTCTTCACTTTTTAACACCTTAATGAGGTCCTCCACAGCAGATTTACCCAATGAAATGCATCTTTCGAACTCTTAACTGCTGCTTCCATGAGTGTTCATTGTGGATCCAAGCAAGATTGGTAAGAGAAAAAGATAAAAATGAAAATTAAGCTTTTCTTACAATAAGATGAGAATGCAGGCACAACATATGAAAACTTTTGGAGCACTGCCAAAGCAGTGCTGAGAAGAAAATTTGTAGCAATAAATATGAACCCTAGTTATTTTTTATAGAAGAGAGGTCTGTCTCCCTATTTTCTAAAATTTGCTGTTGAACACATTGTGGGGCACAGTTCTCTGATACACAGGGTGCCATGACTCAGAATTAATGCAAGAGCAAATTGGTTAACTGGTTCTATATTAGAACATGCTGTCTTTCAAAAACATTTACATTTTAAAGAGTGTGTATCTTACTATCTGGAAGGTTAAGGAAAGAGGAAGAATAGAAATAGGAAATCAAAGAAAAATGGATAAGTGCTATTTCATTGTGGGGATTAAAATTAATGATAGCAAGTAAAATGTGTATGGGTTGTTGAATGGAAAACTGATTTACTCTGTAGACCATTAGGCAATTCATAATATAACATTAAACAATTAAAAATCTAGGGACAGGCTACGTTTGTAATAGAGAAGAAAAAAAGGCAAAAAGGCCCAAACTAGCAGTTACAACTTAAACAAGTAGAAAGAGCCATCAAAGAAATCCACAGTCACCAGAAGGAAGGAAATAAAGAAGATGAGAGCAGAAAAAAATAAAAGAGAAATAACAAGAAGAGTCAAAAATGGATTCTTTTACAGTGTCAATAAAAGCATAAAAAACAAAACAAAAAATAAAACCCACCAAGATATGAATGATGTTATAGCAGAACCAAATGAGATAAAAGGATCTTAATTAATAATATGAAAAATTGTTTTTAGGCAAATCTGGAAAATTAGAGGAAATGAGCAAATTTCTAGAAATATACTAAATTCACACAATCTGAGTGAGAAAATTTGGACAGAAAACAAAAGAAATTGGAGAGAACCACCACAACAGCAAGAACAACAACGGGAAGTCTCAGAACCCTCATGAATTCCCTGGAAAATTTTACCAAATATTCAGAGAAGACATCAATTTTATTCAAGTTATGCCAAAACACAGAAAAGGAAGAAGTACTCTCTAATTAATTCTGTGAAGTCACTCCAACCCTAACATCAAAGCTAGGTAAATGCACTATTAAAAAGAGAAGTATAAAACAATGTCATTCAAGAATATAGAGGTAAAAATTCTCAACAAAATTCTAGGCAACAGAATTTATTAGGCTTTCAAAAAAGAAAACATCAAAATCAAGTGCTATTCATACCAAGGATGTAAGGATGGTTCAACGTTAGAAAATACGTCAATGTAATTCACTTCATTTATAAGACAATGTAAAGTACCCACATGAATATCTCAAAATACAACATCCTTTCCTGATTAAAAACTAAACAGGAAAAACAAAAAATGGAAATTCCTTGGCATAATTAAGATCACATATAAAAAAAATCGGCAGTCCACAATATTCTCAGTGGATTGAGATGAAAAGCATTCCCCTTTGAGAACAGGTACAATACAAGGATGCAATACAATACAAAATTTCCACTCTTATTCAATGTTATATTGGAAGTTTAAGATAGTGCAATAATGTAAGAACTAGACATCCAAATTGATAAGGAAGAAGTAGATTATCCTGATTTGCAGATGATATGAGACTATTCATATAAAATTTCAGATAATTCACAAGAAAGTTCCCTGAACTAATCAAATACCTTCAGCAAAGTGACAGGATAAAAGATTAACATAAAAATTTATTGGATTCTCTACACTAAAATTATATTCCTGATCACTCAAACGGTATTTAAGAATATAATAGCATTTAAAAATCTAGCTGTAAATATAAAACATTTATACAGATAAAACTAAAAAAAATCACTGTATAAATAGAAGAAGATAGCATGCTGATGGACAGGAAGAGTTAACATTATGAAAATGTAAATATAAATGAAAATGTAAATACCACTTAAATCAATGTATAGATATAATGTAATATCAATCCAGGTATCATCAACATTCTATAAGGTGATGGCAAACCAATTCCTAACTTTATATGGAAAAGGAAGTGGTCTCAGGTAGCTAAAGAATTACTGAAGACGAGTAACCCCAGTTAGTGCTATTACATATCCCCAGAAAGCAGAACAACCTAGGACTGATACAATGACAGATTCATGGGCTGAAGGAACAGAATAATTGATAATTCAGAAATAAATCCATGAAACGATCGACAGCTATTTTTTAAACAAAAGGCGTCAATCCATTAGATGAAGAAGAGATGTTGGCAAAACTGGATATCTGTTTGCAAAATAAAAAAGAAATAGGACCCAATACACAAAACGTACTCAAAATCTACCAGAGACCTAAAATTTAAATATCAAGCTATATAGTTAATGAAAGAAAAGTAGAGACAGAAGGAGGGATCTTAATATGGATAAATAGAATATCAAAAAGTACTAAAAACGCAAAAGCCGCAGGAGACAAATTTGGTGGCTGGGACCTCCTAAAATTACCTCTTTATGTACATTAAACTCACTGCCATTGATTCAGCGCTGACTCATAAGAACCGCACAGCACAGTGTAGAACCGCCCCGGTGTGTTTCCTAGCCTGGAGCTGCGTGTTTAGGGTAGAAAGCCTGTCTTTCTCCTGAGAGCTGCCGGTGCTTTGGAGCTGCTGACCTACTGGGTCAGAGTCCAGTGGGACGCATCAACGACTTCACTAAAAAAGGAAAAAGAGACTATGCAGACTAGGAAAACATTTTTGTCAATAACCTATGACGAAGATCTAATCTGTAAACTTTATTGACAACATCATCATATCAGTAACAAAGACAATCCAATTTAAAGGATCAAAGGGCATGTAGCATAGAAGATAATAAGGCAGCTAATAAAGAAAGGAGCAGATGATTAAACCCATATGCAGACCTTTTAGACCAGCTAAGGGCCCTTTGGACTTTTCCAAAGTATCTCCTGACCCCCACCCGCTTTAATATATGTATTCTTTCTGTTCAAACCTTTTTCTCTTAAAAATATAAAAGATCAAAACCAGGAGAGCTGATCTAAACTAAAAAAAGCTACGATTTCATCCTCATGCTATTTCCACTGAAAAAGAAATGTAAGCAAAAAATGTCTCTAAGATTGTAGGAAGAGGGCTGAGCCCAGGTGGCATAGGTGCTTGAGTGTGGGACTGCGGCCCGCGGGCTTGGCGGTTCAAATCCAGTAGCCGGCTCTCAGGAGTGGCACTGGGTGGCTCCCACGACCACCACAGGGCAGTGAAGCCCACACAAAAAAAGATTGTAGGAAGATTGGAATTATAATGCATGGCTGATGGGACCCTAAAACGATAATCCACTATGAAAAGCAGTATGACAGGTTCTTAAAAAGATAAAACTAGAAAACCAGATGAGCCAGCAACATTGTTGTTGACACATGCTTCCAAGTGAACTTTCCCTCATGGCCACTCTGTATACAGCAGGAGAAAACACTGCCTCGTTTTCTGCTAACCTCATAATTATATATGTCTGAGGGCATGGTGGCAGTGACTGGGTCAATCCATCTTGCTGAGAATCTTCTTTGCAGTTGACTCTCTATTTTACCAAGCATGGTATTCTTCATCCAGAATTGGTCTCTGATAACGAGTATGTGAGACAAATCATCACTCTTCTTGCTTCAGACATATTTTTTGACGCTTCTAGCAGGCCATAATAATTTCACTATTCTTCACCAACACCACAGTTCAATGCACAAGTTCTTTGATGGTCTAGATTTCACATGCATATGAGGCAAATGTAAATTCTATGGTGTATTAGGGTGGGTTTTCTAGAGAAACAAAACCAGGGATGTATGTATGTGCATATATATAGAAAGAAATTTGTATAAAGAAATGGCTTACACAGTTACAGAAGTCCAGTCCAGTTCAAGACCATATGTCAGATATAAATGAATAGTTTCTCCTGACTTGTGTAGCTGAGGGAGCTGATGCACAATAAGCAAGAAGATGAATCAAGAAAGGCACAGACTGGTTGGTAGACACAGAGGAGGTGTCATCAGGCTGATTGATAGGTTGGGCTCCACTTCTACCTTTACCCAGGTGCATCATGTTGACATAAAATGTAACCATCACAAATGACCCTTAGCCTTCACAGTGACATCTTTGGTCTCTAACAAGGTAAACAGGCCTTATGTAGAAGATTTGCTGAATGGAATACACTCGGTTTTCGTGATGGCTGCTTCCATTAGTATTCATCATGGATTTAAGTGAGATGAAATTCAATTTTAAAAAAGTAAAATTAAATGACAAAACATCATTTAATCTCTAGGTTGCTGCTCCTTGGACATTGATTTTGGATCCAAGTAAGATGAAATCCTTGACCACTTCAGTCTTTCTTCCATTTATCATGATGTTGTCTGTTGATCCAGTAGTGAGAATTTTGGTTTACTTTACAATGAATTGGAATCCATACTGAAGTCTTTGCTCTTATCCAGCAAGTTAATAAATTACTCTCAGTTTTCTGCACCAAGGCTGTGATATCTGCATCTGTTGTGACAGGCTTTTAATAAACCATCCTTTCATCCTGATACTGCAGACTTTTCCAGATAGTCTAAATATTCTGATTATTTGTGCAATGTGCAGAATGAATAAGTATACTTAAAAGATAGAACACTCATACACTCCTTTCCTGATTTCAAAACACACCATATCTCTTATTTCTGCTCACATTATGGCCTATTGGTTTATGCGCAGGCTTCTCATGACCATAATTAAGTGTTCTGGAATCTCCATTTTTCACAACATTATCCATAGTTTGTTATTGTCTAGACAGTGAAATGCCTTTACATAGTTAATAGACCACAAATAAACATCTTTTCAGTAGTTTCTACTTTTAGCCAAGATCCACTTAATATCAACTCTAGATCTTCTTCTGAATCCAGCAATGCGTCATACTAGATGTATATCCTAGAAAAATAGGAACTGTGACACAGTTAGACATATGCATGCCTATGCTCATTGTAGCTTTATTCATTATAGCAAAAAGATAAAAACAACCCAAATGTCTACCAATGACAAGTTGTGTTGCATACACACAATGTAATACTACACAGATATGGGGAGTAAAGATGAATCAGTGGAATGCCTCACAACATGAGTTACACTGGAGGACATGCAAATGAAGTAAGTCCATTACAAAAAGATAAATATTGCACAAGATCACTGTTCTTAAAAAAATCAAGACTAGGTTTGCAAATGAAAAGAAACATTCCTTGATGGTTTCCAGGGATGGAAGCAGGAGGCAGGAAAAATCACTACCAAATAGTAGA
This sequence comes from Nesogale talazaci, assembly GCA_004026705.1. Classification (NCBI taxonomy): domain Eukaryota; kingdom Metazoa; phylum Chordata; class Mammalia; order Afrosoricida; family Tenrecidae; genus Nesogale; species Nesogale talazaci. Next base: position 27,624 of record PVJH01004489.1, read on the forward strand.
CAGGTGCTAAATGTAGTGAAGAGAAAGGAAATCCACAATATGGGGCAGACCATCAAATTATAACCAAGGCAAAGGTGAACTGAGAGCATTCAAGGTTAAACTATAATTATGGTAAATATTATATATAGTTATACAAGAGTAAACTAAACAATAATTTGTGAGTGGGCATATTATGTATGTGTGTGTATATATATTGAAGAGATATGGCAGATTGTATAGGTTTGGTTGAGGGATAGGCTACATGCATATTGTATGTGCTTGCATATATATTTGTATGTATAATAGAGAACATAGGGGGCACAACTATGGAAACTTCTCAGACATAACCAAATATCTCACAGGACAGAGCTATTGTGCTTGAAGGCTAAGGACCATTATCTACATGGGTTGGCATAAAATAGTACATACTGACAATATACTAGTTGATGAGTATATCTAGGGTCTCAAAACTTGCAAGCAGCCATCTAAGATACAACTATTTGTCTCTTCCTACCTTGAGCAAAGAAGATTAGAGAAAACCAAAGATTCAATGAAGCAATTAGTCTAGGTCAGGGGTCAACAAACTCTTGAGCTGGAAGAGCCAATCCTGTCCCTCCTAACAACTTCACAATCACTCAAGAGCCTTAAGTATGTTTTTCAAAACAAATGAAGTCACCGTGATCTGAAATAATCACCTGCCAATGTCTTCAATGTTACTTCAGAGGCACATGTTCACATTGAAAGAGCCGCATGTGACTCGAGAGCTGCAGTTTGCCGACCGCTGGCCTGGAGGACTAATGGTCCCTGTGAACCACATCCTGCTCTAACTGGAAGAACTAGATGGGGTCCATCCATCGCCAGCTGCTAACCATTCTGACCAGGGGCATAATAGAAGGTTGTGGTTATACTGGGTTAAATGTACAATAAAAGTCAAATTCATAAAATTATCTAGACGAATTGGCCTCATAGAGAACTAGAGAAACCCCAAGATTATAAGCCACCTTCTTAACATGAAACTGAAGCCACTCTGAAAGGGGGTACCTCTCAACGAACAGCAGAGTCACCTATGAAATAGGTTCTAGAAGGTGTTCCTTAGACCAACTAACCACAGAAGATAAAGAAACAACAGAAAACCATCAGTTTCCCCCAAAGCAAAGACAAGACAGGAAGGGGTGAAGAAGCCAGAATAAGGGAAACAGGAAATCTAGGGTGGGAATGGGCAGTGTTAACATATCAGAGATTGCAATTAATGACATGGGACAATTTATGCATGAATTATTAAATGGGAAACTAATTTGCTGTGCAATCTGGCAACTAAAGCACAATAAGATGTTCAAAATAAAAACCTACGAAGGTCAACATTAGTAGAACAGATATCTGAATCCCAGCTTGACTCTGGAGTCACAATCTTTACATCCACGAGTGAAAATCTATCAGAAACGTAATGTCAAATATCAGCTGTATCATCAGAATGCTTTCGATTTTATTTGACAGCAACATAAGTCAAATGCAGCTTAAACTAAAAATATGAGAATTTAAAGGCATCAGAGACTGGAAAGTACACTGGGGTAGCCGGGTCTCAGAGATAGGAGGGGAAATTCATTGTTGACAACACCTTCTTTCTTTCTGTCTCTCATCTTTGCTTGTCTCGGTTTGGTTTCATTCTGCAAAGAGACCCTCTGATCAGCAGGGAATAAGGATTTTGACAACCCAACTCCATTTTCTCAGTCTTGGAACAACAGTAAGAGAGGGGAAATAAAGGTTTCCTTTTACTGAGGTGCATGTTTCCATAGTGTAGTGAAGGAGAGGTATGTTCTTTCTGAATTGTGTGTCCATTCCATAATCAGGTACTGGATCCAGAGAGAGGTGCTTCTGTGACAGGTCTATGCTGGTCACACAACCCTTTCTATACCTTCCCTGATGAGGAGAGGGTCTCTTTGCACACATACACACAAATATGAAAAAGAGGATATATATATATATATACACACACAGACTGAATAAATACAAAAGATAGTGTATCTATCATAAATGAGGGGGGTGCAGATTGGGGATCCAAAGTCCATCCACAGGTGAAGTGACATCCCCTTACAGAAGGGTCACGAGGAGGAGATGAGGCAGTCAGAGTACAGTGTAGCACCAATAAAACTTGCAACTTTCCTCTAGTTCTTAAATACCTCCTCCCCCAACCCCCACCCCCACCCCCACTATCAGGATTCCAATTCTACCTTACAAATCCAGCTAGACCACAGGATATACACTGGTACAGATAGGTACCAGAAACATGGGAAATCCAGGACAGATGATCCCTTCAGGACCAGTGGTGAGAGTGGCGAGACTGTGAGGGTGAAGACAAGATGGAATAGAAAGGAGGAACTGATGATAAGGATCTACATATAACCTCTTCCCTGGGGTATGGACAACAGGGAAGTAGGCGAAGGAAAACATCGGACAGTGCGTATTACAAAATAATAATTCATGAATTATCAAGGGAGAAGGAAGCAGGGAGAGAGGGGAAAATGGGCTAATACCAAGGGCTTAAGTAAAAAGCAAATATTTTGAGAATGATGATGGCAGCAACTGTACAATGTACTTTGCAAACAATGGAGGTATGTATGTGGTAGGAGTTGTATGAGCCCCCAATAAAATGAATTAAAAAGTAGTGTATCATATAATCATCTTTATACTTATCAAATACATTATCCTATCCTCTTTAATGACTTCTGCTCCATGACAATATTTTGAGGCCATACGAACCTAAGAAAGCGTCACCTGTTTCTAGGAATGGCAGGCATAGAGGGGCATTTAAGCAAAAAAAACTTTACAGCAGACATGTTGGCTATCTGGTTTAAAAGAAACTTCATCTAAACTAAAGGAGCTCTAGTGTCACTTTAATTCACAATTCTTTCAAACCATTTGGCTTAATGGTGTAACACTTCCCCTGATCGTGGGGGCACCTCTGTCCTCAGTTCTAGTAAGCGCTTCTTTCTTAGGACATGCTAGGATGACACAGTCTTTTGCCTCCCGAAGATAAAACTTTAGAGAAAAACAGTTATTCTGACATTTTCAGAAAGCACAGATGTTAAAACAACATCCACGGTGAAAAATGCATCCGCAGAATTTACACAGATGACTTCCACATGCAGATGAGTCGGGAAGCTAGGGTAGAAGAGAGCGATTCAACTAATTATTTTATCACTTATTTCAATATTCTCTAAGCAAACATGCATTTAGACGAGATTTTGAGAATAGAGTTTCATTTCTCCTTTTCAAATGCCCTGAGAAGAATGCCAGGTAATTAGTTAATGCTTTTGTTAAAAACACATTAGGAAGAATAATTTTCTTGTTGTCAGTTCCACTGAATGTACAATTAAGCCATTCGATAAAACAATTACTTGAACGTGATGATACTAGGCCGCCCCTCGTCAGGAGATGAAATTAAGGAATAGGTAAAATTGCAAAAGCACGTGGGTTCTCTGTCTACCAAGGCTTTAAAAGACAGAAAGGTCCCTGACCAGAATGAATATGCACCACGCTGTAAATATAATGAAATCATTACAAACAACTTTAATTAAGTTCATAATCATGTTGCTTTCATCTTTCCTTAAAAGGAACAAACAAAATATTCTCTGTTGATACACTTGTGATGATTAGTCAGTCTTCTTCACAGTGTTTTCCGACAGAACGTTTCTTCAGCACCCAGAATTCCCCCAAAGGAAAAAATGACAAAGAAAAAACAGTTGTTGTCCAGTTCAAGGCCACTTCGTGCATGTTGTAAGAGAACTGGCCTCCATGAGGTTTTCGATGGCTAATCATGGAAACCATATTTTTTAATAACAGAAAACTGGAAGTCATATTGATGCCCATCAATGAGGGCATGAATAAGCAAACATGGCACATTCTATAATTGAATACTACTTAGTTGCAAAAAGAATAAACTGTTGATGCATGCAGTGACATGAGTGCATGTTAATTATGTTGAGTGTATTAAAAACAGATCAAAAATAGGCTATTTGGGAGGGACTGTTAAGGTTCATTGTCTGGAAAGAGGAAACTATAAAGCATGTACTTACAAATATCTAGAGACAAGAATAAATGGTTAGTGTGGTTGAGAGAATATTGACATACTTGACATGGCCTCGGCACCAGAAGTGACAAAGTTGTTAATCCTTGAGATGATAGGAAAACAAGTGACACAGTCCCTTTGAAGGCCACTTTGTGTTTTACTTTGTGGGTTTCCGGTCTCTTTCACCGATTGATAACTCAGACCTTCAGGCCCCCAGGGATAAAAGAACCACAGATTTTACTGGTGCTTTGCTTCAGGATACTCTTAAAGGGGGCCCCCTCCGGGGTCATCGGACACATCAGACCTTTAGGCCAGGTCTCTGCCAAGCTCTGTGACTGTTCCCAGGGGGATTTCTAGCGGTGGGAAAAACAGCTCTGCAGATATAGATGGTGTAAATCAAGCCAGAGAAGTGGTCTGGACAGGGTGAGATGTTTCATGGGAGGACAGAGGAAGGGTTGTGGAGCAGTATCATGGAGAAGAGCTAGTGCTCTGAAGCTAAATGGCAGAATCCAGTATCAGACTGGCTCCTTAGCTCTATGACCCTGAACAGGCTCTGTGACCTTTTGGTGCTCCAGTTTCCTTGTATGAAAAATGGGGATAAGGTGGAGACATAGCTCACGGGGCTTTTGTGAGGGCGGATTACTGCATATTGAATCCCTAGGACAGTATCAGGTAGATAGGTAAGTGGTCTACAACTATTTGTTGTTCCGGCACCCTGCTAAGAAGTCTGAGGAACTGGCTGTAGGAAACTAGAAGACTTTGCTCTGATTCCAGACATCCATCTTTTTATTATTCCTTCCATTTCCCTTGTAAAGCCTTTTCTGCCTCCTACTCTCTCAAGTAGTGGGATCCTTCTGTTATTAACTATGGAGGAGATAGCCGGGATAATGAGAGCAGGCACCACAAGTTGAGGGCCTTGTGTGGATAGACAGTGGGTGGAACAAGAATGTTTTATACTTATTCTTGGTCCCTTGGTAGTATCTGCTCTACCATGGCAGATACTTAAGTTATTAGCATGAAAGGGCGTGAACTGGTGCTAATGTTCATTTTTATCGGCTCAGTCAACACAGTACAGTGAGCATGATACCGCAACAGGTACTTATTTCAGAGGGAGCTTAGTTTGTCCTGGTGCAATCAGGATGGGCCTGACATTGAATTGTTTTTCCTTACATTGGGAGGATTAGCGGCGTGTTCGTGATCTGGTGCTGCTAGATTTTATTCCATCTGCATGTTGCGAAAATACTCTGAGTAGCTGAACGAGATGAAGGAGAACATGGCTTTAGGGATAGAGGATTATTCAACCCTGTGATATTCAAATGATACAGCCTTGCACTGAGGAAGTACTTGAGTGGAGGTCCAATGTCTATATGCTACCTTAATACTAAACCCATAAGTATATATACATAGATCTATTTCCCCAACATATATAAATATATTTACATGGCTGTATTTAGACCTCTATAAATGCCCGTTGCATCCTATTTCTTTCCTCTATTTCCTTTTACTTACCTCTTGAACCACTTGTCACTGATTTTGGATCACTTGTTGTTCCCTTATCCCTGGGTTGGTCAATACCACCTCTTTTCTCACACCTTCCCCCCTGTCATGTTCCCCTGAAAACTCATTGTTTTCTTGTCCCTGGTCATCCAGTGTATCTTATCTAGATAGACCTGCAGAGATCATAATCTGCACACACAAAAAATGAGACAAAGCAACAAAACAAAATGATGACAACTACAAAAACAATGTCCAGAAAAATATACAAATAAGTAAAAAGATAAAAATAATAATAAAAGAAAAACCTGTAAATAGTTCAAGGTCTGTTTGTGGACTTCTAGAAATATCCTCTGGTTGAGTCTGATGGGTTGCCACACTCTGGCCACAAAGTATATCCTTGGCACTCCCTTGGTAACTCCATGCTTTGCTCCCCTGCTGCTCTACTACACACCCTTAGTGTAAAATTATGTAGTTCTTTATGTCGACAAGAGTTTGAGTAATATATTTTCAGACTCTGCCATTGAGTTCATATTGACTTGCTCTTATTTTTGGTTTAGTTTATCATATAATGCCTTTATTCTCTCCCATTAAGGATTTGATCTTGGAGTCTATTTTATTATTAGTTTGTATTCCCGGTACTCCATTTTAAAATTGTCATTGGTTAATATTGCTACCCTTACTTTTAGAGTTAGTATTAAGACAGCAGATGGGCATTGGATCTCTACTCAAGTACTACCTCAGTGCAAGAACACTTTGCTCTATTAAATTGGCATTCCATGATGCTCACCTTCCCTACACAATCACTGAAGAAAAATGTGTGCATAAGCAAAAGTGGTGAGAAAACTGGTGGTGCCCAGCTATCAAAAGATATAGTGTCTGGGTTCTTAAAGGCTTGAAGGTAAACAAGTGACCATCTAGCTCAGAAGTAACAAAGCCCACATGGAAGAAGCACACCAACCTGTGTCATCATGAGGTATCAAAGAGATCAGGTATCAGACATCAAAGAACTAAAAATTATATAATATAAATGAAGGGGAATACAGATTGGGGACCCAAAGCCATCTGTAGGTGAAGTAACATTCCCTTAAAGAAGTCTCAAAAGAGAGAGAAGCCATTCTGGGTAGAGTGTAGCAACAATGAAATTTGCAACTTTCCTCTCTCTAGTTCTTAAATGCTTCCTCCTACCCACTGTCATGATCCCAATTCCTACCTTACAAATCCAGCTAGACCAGAGGATGTACACTGGTACAGATAGGAACCAGAAACATGGGGAATCCAGGATAGATGATTCCTTCAGGACCAGGGTTGACAGTGGTGACACTGGGAAGATGGAGAAAAGGTAGAGTAGAAAGGGGAAGCTGATTACAAGGCTCTACATATAATTTCCTCTGTGAGGTATGGATGACCTGGAAGTGAGTGAAGGGATATATCGGACAGTATATGACATGACAAAATAATAATAATTTATAAAATATCAAGAGTTCATGAGGGAGGCAGAAGTAGGGAGGGAGGGGAAATATGAGTTGTTAATACCAAGGGCTTAAGTAGAAGGAAAATGTTTGAGAATGGTGATGGCAACAAATGTACAAATGTTGTTTGCATACAATGGATGTATGTATGCATTGTGGTAAGAGTTGTATGAGCTCCCAATAAAATTATTTAGAAAAGACAGCAAGAGCCACACACACACAAAAAAATTGTATGTGTCTGCAATAAAGTGCTTTAAAAAAATGATACAACCTTGCTTGCTGAAAGCTGAGGACTTGAAGCACTTACTGATAAAGTTCAAAGGCTTCAAAATTGATTACAACTCACTGTAAAGAAAAGGAAAATCCTCACCATGAAGCAGCATCAAATAAGCAGAGAAATGATTGAAGTCATTGAGAATTTCTTTTTACACAGATCCAATATCAAAGCCCATGGAAACAACAATCAGTACATCAAATGACATCTTGTGTGGGCACATGTGCTTCAAAGGATTTATTTACAGTGCTGGAGGATGTTCAAAGCATCCTTTTGAGGATACAGATGAGCCTGACCCAAGCCATGGTCACGTCATTTGCATGCAGAAACTGGCTGAGGATAGAGGAAAACAGAAATAGTAGTGTGGGTGACTAATATTCAATATACTGCAGACTTGTCAGAAGAGCAAGCAAATTTGTCTTGAAAGAATTACAGTCACAGTGCTCTTTAGAATCAAGCATGGCAAGTTTGCTCCCCGTGTTCTTCGTAAGTCTTATGAGATTGACCTGTCCCTGGAAAAGTACACCCTGTTTGGTGAAGTTGAGGGGCAAGACCAAAGAGTAGGTCTCTCCATGTGCTGTAGAGACATGTCACTGCAGTAATGAGCCCCCACACAGGACCGATTGTGAGGAGGGTTCGGGACTGAGCAGTCTGTCATCCTATTGTATGTAAGGTTGCTGTGTGTCACAGTCCACTCCATCACACCTACACGTGCTGCCGTCACAAGAACATGCACATAGTGGCTTCCACAAACAAAATTATTCTCTCACTGTTTAGAAGCGACAGGTCTGAATTCAGGGCACCAGTTCTAAGAGAGTTCTGCCTTTCCTTGTCAGCTTTGGGAGAAGGCCTTTGTCTCCTTTCCATATCTATAGGACTGACATCCCATGGGCATCTCAGTATGTCTTAATATCACCCGTTCAAGGGCCTTCCCAGGGTAAGGAGGGTCCCTGCCATCACAGTGCATGTCCCAGTTCTGCTTTTTTCCTGGGGGCACTGAGGTGCTTCCCGCTCTTCCAATTTTCTTCTCTTCTTATCTACTGTGAACTAAAAGGGGTACAGGGAAATTCAGGACTTAAGCATGAGTCAGAGTGTTGCATTTCACTGCTAGTCCCTTCACAGTGATTGACTGATCACATCAGATCTCACCGTGGGGATGATTGCATCATTACATAACTGCTAAATTACATCATTATGTAACTGCCTGACTATTGAAAATGGGATACAATTCAATCCACAATGAGTTGGAAGTGGCTGAAAACCTGTGTTGCATTGAGATAGGATGGTTCCTTGCACACTCCCTGATCTGCCCACCTCTTCTCAAGGTCACTGCACCATCAGGTGGCATTCATTCACAAAGGTTTTTGTGTTCGGCATGTGAACAGGCTGCTGAAGCTGCTGGACAGAGCTGGTTGCATTTTCTAGAGCTTGTGAGTAGCAATTCAGGGTTCCCAGGGTTTTCAAGTCAGAGTCTGAATATTTCTGAGACAAGTAGCATTGATTGCTGAGCTGACCAATTCTGTGACTGGAGTGGCTTGGCAGAAACCTGTAACCTGCAGAATGTGCAAGAGGAACGGACAAATGGATTTAGGCCTGTGATCTAGAGATAAGAGTCTCCTTCAGAGGTCTCTCTGGGAACCAACTTCAACTTCCCTGACCTGGGTAGCATAGTCAACTGCCCATATTCACACTGCTGTCTACTATTAAACATCACCAACACCAGTGATTCTCAACCTGTAGGTCATAAACCCTCTGGGAGCTGAACTACCCTTTCACAGGGATCAGCTGGTTCATAACCACAGCAAAATTACAGTTATGAAGTAACGATAAAAATAATTTTATGGTGGGGGGTCACCATAACATAAGGGCCTGTATTAAAGGGTGGAGAAAGTTGAGAACCACTGTGCTATGTGAACATTAGAGCCCATACCACATCGTGTCGGCTATGTACCACCATCTCTGCTGAGCCTATGATAGGATTCTTATTTCATTCTCACATCAGCCCTATGAGATGGAGCCCTTGTTCAGGTACCGAAGAAGAAAGAACTCATGAGAGGAGAAGTTAGCTTTCCACCCCTATTTTCCTGACTCCCACAGTCTAGGCAGTAGGCATATATTCCCCACATGGCTCCACCAATTCACATTAATCAGGGAAGCTGAATCCAGTTAAAATTGACAAGGATATTGGATTTTAAATGTGTTTAATTTTTTTTTAACTTTCAAGAACTTACTTGGCTAGAGATGGAGGGTCTATTAATTCTGCCTTGGCAAATGAGTACAAATAACGGCTTGGGCTGGTGCATTGAATTCTTAGATACAACTGATGCTCTGATGACTGTCTTCAGCCATCAAAGTGACCTCTCCTCTTGCATAGCTGAAATATTCCTGCAGTTGTATCTGCTTTAAATTCTCCGCTTCAGGTGACACTTTCCTTCCCCGACTAGTGGTTGGGTGACCTGAAGCCCAGCCCAGGCTGATGTTTCAAGCAGCCTTGTTTTGAAGCCCAGCCCTGGAGATGGGTGTGCTGGCGGAGGGGGACGATGTGGGAGGTTCCTTTTCCGTAGATAGCTACTGACCTACTCGGCACAGCCTCTGTGCCTGGAAAGATCCCAACTGCTTTGCTTAGGATGAGTTGTCGTGGAAACCCATTTTTTTATTTTTGTCTGGAATAGCAGCCATTGTTTTAATATAACCGCTTGGAAAGGGTGCAAGTGCCCACCCATGGAAAGTGAGCCTAGCACATTACTGAGCAATTTCAGGGGCCACTGCAGAGGGTTGGAGCCTGAAGATTGAGGCGGACCCCATGGAGCCCATCAGAGAGGCCCCGGGACACCCAACCCATTACTGTAGTATAGAAACAAAGTGCTTCTGTCACACACTCCTGGTGCTGACAGTACTGACACCCTCCCAAAGTCTCGTCCCCTTGGTGACCTTACCCTGTCAATGACGGAGGCTCCCCGCCTCCCTTACCCACCCACCCATCCACCTACCTAGACTCCTCTGTAGTGTTCGGAGCTGGTGCTGGAGGGAGGGAGGGCTTCCCGAGGTTACTTGGTTTTCACAGCTCACAGGTTTTCTTGATTGCATGTTTTGTAGATCCACATTTTTATCCCTGTAGCTGTCATTTTTCTTGACCTGCTATTTCAGTCACTCAAAACAGCATTACTGTATTGCTTTGGAATTTCTCGGGCTTTTTCCTTCATAAAGTTCCCATCAGTCCAAGGATAATAATAGCTAATGATAAGAGTGAGAACGCCGGCAGCATTGCTGAGCTCCTGGCTGGCAGGGCTTGGCTTTCACAGGAATAGTGTCGAGCGGCTCTCTTGCTCTGCTCTCTCGGTCCTCGGGGCAGCCCTGCCACGTGCCTCTCACCACCGTATCTGGTTCTCACAGCCGCGGAGGGGGCGGGGGTAGATAGTTTGGTCCTCATTTTACAGAGGAGGACCCCCACATTCAAAAAGGAGGTTCTTGAAGCTGTCCACCCATCCTCCCCTTACTTTTCTGAGCTCTTCGGCCTACGTTAGCATAAGCTTCCCACCCTCAACGGTTTCTTTTCCTTTTCAAGTGTACTTTGTGTGAGGGTTTCTAGCAAAAAATTAGCTGTCCATAAATGATTTAGACCCACTTCGCGTTTGCTAACTTTTTTTGCAAAGTCCGCAAGGGAACACCACCCTTGTCACTTTTTTCTGAGTTTTCCAGTTTCCATTTGTCTTTCTCTCTTGCCCCCTCCTACATTGAGTATCATTTTGGGGTAAATGCTGTGTGTTTGGTCTTGTATGGTGGATTGTTCTGAGAGGCATGTCCCTGATGGGGGTGCTGGTTCACCTTGAGGCCTGTGGGGTGTTTGGCTGTGGATTGTCCCTCAAGGTGGGTTCAGTTCCAGGTTTGAAGGATGTCTAAGGGAGGGCCCTAGTCTTGGGGTTTCAATAAATCTGACTTTTTTTTTTATCATTTTGAATTTTGTTCTACATTCTTCTCCCTTTCTGTCCAGGACCTTCTGTGGTCCTGATCAGAGTGTTTGGTAATGGTACCAGGCACGACCTAATTGTTATGGTCTCAGGGTAGTGGAGGCTGTGGTTTGTTGTGGTCCCTTAGTCTTTGGGGCTCATTGGTTCACTGAGTTTTTTCTTTTTCTTTCTCCTTTTTGCTTTGATGGGGGAGACACCAATTGTTGCATCTTAAAAGGAGGCTCCCAAGCTTGTAAGGCTCCAGGTGTTATTCACAGCAGTATGGATAGAATCTTGTCTTTGTGACTTATTATTCTAATTGATTTCGCCATCCCCTATGGCTGTTGGTACTAAGTCCCCACACCCAGTGACTCATTTACACAGGTGTTTATCGCGAAGAATACTTTATAAAATTACCCCGTTTTTTTTTTGTATACATGGACACAAGGGCATACCAAAATAATCCTAGAATTTTTTTAAAGTTATGCATTGAAATTTTTATCAAACAGCGTATCACCTTCAAAGTATTCTCCAATACACTTAATACATTGCTCAAATCTGTTTGGATGGCAGACAGCAGCCCCCTGTTTTTTCTTCTACACTTCTTCTATGACTTCAAACTGCTCTCCTTCCATGTCCCTCTTCATTCACAGAAACAAGAAGAAGCCACGAGGGGCAAGGCCAGTTGAATAACGTGTGTGTGTTTGGGGGTGGGGCAAGAGAGGCATGCTGTTTTTGCCCAAACTGGCGCACTGAGATGGCTGTGTGAGCAGGTGCCTTGTCGTGGTAGAAAAACCAGTCCGCTGTATGCACAAAACAGGCCTTATTTGGTGCACACTGTAAGACAATCTTTTCAGAACCTCTAAATAGAAAATTTGGTTAACAGTCTGACCTGGTGAAGTGAACACCAAATGCACTACCAGTCAACATTTTCATCCATTTGGGAAGTTGATGGACAACCAGAATGAGTTTTTTATCAATCAACATTTCATCTTTTTTGAAATGAGAAAAGCACTGGTACAATTGAATTTTTCTAATAGTGCTATCCCTGTAACCTGTGTTCAATGTGGACATTTTCCCCCAAGTGAGCAGGAAACAAAATTTCACAGTACAAACTCTGTTCTCTTAAATCCACCATCACACACACACACACACACACACACACACACACAAAATGAGGCTTGAACGAAACTGCTTTCACAACAAAATTCACTGTGAAAAGAGGGAATCTTCCCAGGTGATGCCAGTAAGTACACTAACTCAGAGTGAGTAGCTTAATGCTCCTCTAGAGGGGGGAAATGCATACTAATCTATATGTAGCTGTAAATATGCTTTTGTATTAGTTACACAGCCTGCTTGTCTGCCTGTAGATCTATTTGTGTGTTATTGCTTGATAGTACTGATAGTACAGGATTGTGTATGTAATAGTATTTACCTTTGCTGTCCTCTTGTGCAATTCTGTGCTTTCCTTTGTCTTAGCGATATTGTGCTGATCTCCACCTAATTGTACTTTGTCTTTCCTTTCACCTAAATCAGTAGTTCTCATCCTCTGGGTTGCAAACCCTTTGGGGGCCAAATGACCTTTTCATAGGAGTCTCCTAATTTATAACAGTAGCAAAATTACAGTTATGAAGTAGCAACAACAATAATTTTATGATTGAGGGTCACTACAACATGGGGAACTGTGTTAAAGGATTGTAACATTAGGAAAGATGAGAACCACTGACCTAAATTGATCTGTGTCTATTATCTAATTTGTGCTTTTCCTTTCCCTTCCATTTCCACTGTGTGTAACCTTTTCTTGACTTTTTTTGTAATAGTGGTCTCACACAATATTTGTTCCTTGGCTTGAATACTTTCACTCAGCGTAATCCTTCTAGGTTCATTCATATTATCAGGCATTTTATAGATTATTTAATGTTGCATACTATTTCATAGTGTTTATGCTTTTGTATATCCATTCACCCATTGATGGATATTTAGCTTGTTTTTAGCTATTTGACATGGCTAATAATGCGGTAGTGAACGTGGATGAATGTATATCCATTTTTGTCCCAGTTTGTCTTTTTCTAGGGCATATAGCAACTAGTGGGACTACTGAATCAAAAGGTATTTCTATTTGCAACTTTTTAAGAATCCCTAAATGGATTCCCCCAATGGCTGTACCATTTTACAGTTCCACTAGCAGTGTATGAGAGTTCCAATCACCCCACATGCTCTCCAGCACTTGTTTCAATCTTCCTAAATGTTCCCATTATTGCTGGGGAGAGATGATTTGCTTCTCTACACTGGCTAACGGTCACACACATTTCTTCATCTGTTTCTTGGCTGTCTGTACGTCTTCTGTGGTGTAGTGTCGGTTATTCTGACCATCTTTGGCTCCGTTTTTGTTGTTGTTGTTGTTTAGGTGTTGAAGATTTCTGTAAATTTTAGAGGTTATTCCCTTGTCAGGTATGTTATTACCCAAAACTTTCAGTCTGAAGGTCCTCTTTTGGAGAAGTCTTTTGATGTGTGTCAGCACTTTATTTTAAGGATGTTCTAGTCATCTAGTTATCTTCTGCTGTTTGTGCATTTTTGGTCAAGTCCTGTATATATGCCATAAATAAAGGCCCCCAAAGTGTCTTTATTGTTTTTCTTGGATGACTAGTATAGCTTTAGGTTTTACCATTAATTTTTTGATCAATCTTGGCTTGGCTTTTTAAAAAGACAAGACATGCAGTATGGTTGCTCATATTTTATTTTTCAGAAAAATTGATATCTAGTTTTGCCAATATAATTTGTTAAGTAGATTATTTCCTCTTCATTTAATGATGTCCACCCTTTGTTGAAGATCAGCTGTTCATGGGTGGTTGGATTTATTTCTGGATCCTCAAATCTGATCCATTGGTATATGTATCTGTTGTTTTACCCAAACAGGATGTTTTGACTACCGAGGTTGTAAGTAGAATTTGAAATTGGGAAGTATGAGACTTCCCACTCTGTTTTTCTTCACCAGGATGTCCTTCTTTATTCACAGTCTCTTTCCTTTACATATATAATTGGTGATTTTTTTCCTTGTTTCTTTAAGGGAATGCTGATAGAATCTGGATCAGATTGCATCATCTGTATCAACTCCCTTGGGTTGTATTAACATTTTCACAGTATTAAATTTAGCTATCCATGAATGTGATATGCTCTTTCATTTCTGTAGGGTTCTTTTGGTTTCTTTTAACTGTATTTTACTGTTCTTTATGTAAAATTTTTGTGTTCTCAGGTTTATGCCTGAGTATTTTATCTCTCGGCTATCAGTTGTAATCGGTATTGTTTTCCTTACATCCTTTTCAGAATCCTCTGTTTGGATGTAGAATAGTCTGATTGATTTTGGTATATTGGTATATCCTCTAAGTTTCCTAATCTTTTGAGTTGCTCTTGTAAGTTTTATGACCCATAGATAGTCCTTAGAAGAACATTGTGGCTAAAGCAGATATTCTTAATTATTGAAGCCAAACTACTCTTTTGGTTCTAAAATGCTCCAGAGAGTATTATTTTTAATTAAAAGATAATTTTATTGGGGCTCTTACAATGCCTAAAATAATCCACACATAAATTGTATCAAGCATATTTGTGCATATGGTGCCATCATTATTTTGTAAACATTTACTTTTTATTTGAGCCCTTGGTATCAGTTCCTCTCCCCAGAGTATTTTCACTCTGAAGTTTAAGCTTTAAAGATGAGCTCAGGACAAGCATTGCAACAGCTTCCATTACTGCAGAAGGTTTGTATTCCTTGAGTATTAAGTATTATGCTTAGCATTTTCTGTCTTTCAATCAAGTTTCTTTGGTAGAATTTTTGACCAAAAGGCTCATTGTCGGCATCTAAATATTCTGAAAAAAAAAAAGAGGTAGTTGTTCATGGCGACAGTCAGCCACACATTCTGTTTCTTCCTTCTTTTCCTGACTCTTTGTTTCCTCTGTTGTTATAGGCGATTCCAAGGCCAGAACCAAACTCTGAGCCATTGACCTGATTCTGACTCAGAGTGAGCCTACAGGACAGAGTAGAACTGCCCCTGCATGTTTCTGAGGCTGTAACTCTTTATGGGAGAAAAAAATCTCATCTTTCTCCCTCCAAATAAATAGAGATCAAGTATTGTACTTTCGATGGCTGCTTGAAAATTTTTATGATCCCAGGTACTACACAAGTTAGACAATAAGATATTATCCCAATTAACTGGGATTTCCCATGCAACCAAAACTTTCAGACAAACTTATGAGGTGGTTGATTGTAGTTGTCATTGTCAATATATTTATCATACAACTTTTTATTTATTTATTTTTAAAAAATCATATTAGTGGGGACTCATCCAATGCTTATCATGATCAATACATACATCAGTTGTATGCAATCCACATTTGCACATCTGTTGCTATTATTGTTCTCGAAACATCCTCCTTCCACTTAGGCCCCCAGTATCAGGTTCCCATATTTCCCCGCCTTCCCCACTCCCCCTCACAACTTTTTATTTTTATTTTTCCAATTTAACTTTAGTAGATGGACATTTCTATGAATGACCTATTCACTTATACTCTATAACTAATGAAATTTTCTCATATTAAGAAACTCAGTAACAAACAGGCATATGTACCATGCTTATGGAAGTACTATTTAACAGCACTAGATGGTGGAAGCAACCTAAGTATCTATTAGAGGGCAGAAAATGATGAAGAAAAATGTTATATATACATTCAGTGGAATACTACACAGCCAGAAAGAGTAATGAAGTCTTGATTCATGCTATAACATGGATAGATCTTGAAGATATTATGTTGAATGAATAAGTCAGTGGCTAAAGAATAAATATTTTATGAACTCAATTATATAAAAAGATCAGGAAAAGGCAAATGTATAATAAAATTTCAAGAGTTCTCAAACTCTGACAGAATATTGCTCCCAGGTAGAGTTTGTGGTTCTTTCAGTACAGTATTTCTTGGGAGTTGAGTGAAGGTGTTCTTTTTAGCGTTCTTATGAGGATGACAGCCCCTGTGATTGCTCTTCTGGGGGAGGGGAAGGAGAGGGGGGGGACATGATTATGATGTGAAATACAAAGATCAGTTACTGAAGTGTGCAACCATGATCTCAGCCGTACATGTTGTAATCGAATCAGTTCTGACCCGTAATGACCCTAGAGGACAGGGCAGAAAAACCCCTGTGATTTTCTGAGACTCCAGCTCTCTGTGAGAGTAGAGAGTCTCACTCTTTCCCTGTGGAATGGCTGGTGATTTTGAATCGATGACCTCACAATCAGCATCCCAATGTGTCACCACTACGCTAGCAAAAAGGAGAACTGGATGAGTGATCAGCATTGCTTTTATCCATCCATCCTTTCCTGCAGCTGTTCTTCCACTCAACGTTTTCTCTTTAGGGTCTGGGCACTAGAGATGTAGGCATGTGTCAGACAACGTCCCTGCTCCCATGGAGTTCCCATTATAACAGAGGAGATGGACAAATGCATGGGGTAAGTGACTTGGTACAAGCAGGTCACTGTAGAGTACTGTGTGAGTGTGTTTTGCTTTGTTAGGTACTGCTAAGTTAGTTGAAACTCATGCTAATCCTGGGTACAACAGAATGAAATGCTCTCACGTCTTGTGTCATCCTCACAATTGTTATATCTGAGCCCATTGTTGCAGTGCTGGTGTCGATGATCTTCCTCCTTTTACTGCCCCTCTGCTTTACCACACATGGGGTCCTTTCCCAGGGTCTGTTCTCTCCCCATTACATGTCCAAGGTATGTGTGATGTGATCTTGTCATCCTCTTTTGTCAGGAGCATGCTGGTCACACATCTTCCAAGGTGGACCTGTGTGAGTGTGGAGTGGAAGAGAATCTAAACCCGTATGTGTAATCAAAGGAGATTTCCTGAGAGAGCATTGACTGGACACAGACAGCAGTGTGGGTTAAGGCAGAAGTAGGCATGAGCCTTGCATACTGCTTCAGACTTGTAACAGAAAAATCCTACTTGTTTTTCGGGCCTCAACTCTTGATGGAACCATCACCCTCCCCCAAATTCTCAGCAACCCCTTCCCTTGATCTCCCAAACTGAACAAGACACCTTGTCATATATTGCAGCAGCATCGCCTACCTTTCATTCTGGCATCCACCAAACAAAGACTCTAATGCCACTGAACCCATTCCAACTTATATGTACCCTATAGGGCACAGGAGAGTAACCCTGGTGTTCCCAAAGCTGTCATCTGTATGGGAGCAGACTGCCACATCTTTCTCCCATTCAGTGGCTGCTAGATTTAAATCACCCACCTTTCATTTAGCTCTCAACCACTGTGCCACCAGGACTTCTTGGCATTCATCATCGTTACAGCTTAATTTTGTGTCTGTGACATGATTTAATTCATGTAGCTGCCCCCCCCCAGTGAACAGCAAATGTTAGGTTCTATGTGCATTTTTTACTTATCATTTTATTCCCCCTATCTTATGCAATGCCACCACCACCACCACAACAAAAACAACTAAACCCAGAAAACAATTCCGTAGTCATTGAGTCGATTTCAACTCATGGTGACTTTCTATAGGATTTCTGAGGCTTAAGTCCTTACTGAAGCTGCTAGCCTCCTCTTTCCCCCATGGTGTGAATTTGAACCACTAACCTTAGGGCTAGTTGTGCAACACTTACCAGGCAGTGCTGTAACAAATACTTCTATTTTAGAATATGGATGGGTATGTTGGGAGCAGAGAGAGATGAGGCTGGAGAGATGAACAGGAGCCAGTTCACCAAGGGCTCTGCGTGACCCACTGAGGCACTTGACAGAAAAAAGAATGGAAATGTTAGTTTATTGTGGATCTAAGGGAGTATCATGGTACAGCACTGTGGGGATATTTTTTTTGTCTTTGTAAATGGAAAAGCTTTGTGTGTAAATATAATAAAACCTCTGAAAAGACAAATGGACTCTCTCATGCAATGACCTTTCTTTCAGTCCTGGAGAAATTTAAGTGACCATTCAGTGTACATGTGCCTTGGTACCAGGCTTTGTGCCCAGCCCAGGCACAAATGATCAACAATGCAATGCCCCTGCCCAGAGGGTCTCTCCATTTGGGAGGGTGGGTGGGACAATCTGGATTCTTCAATGAGTTGACAGTGAGGCAACTTGAACAGCTGAGTCAGAGGGAGCTCAGAGTGTTTTGGGAGCCAAGGGGAGTAAGCAATTAAGTTTGGTGTGACTATCCAAACAACTGCTATTTTTATTTGTCCCTACTAGAACCAACACATCAATGTGAAGGCTGCCTGTGGCATGTCTCTCCATGGAAATGAGCTCTGGCCTTCCCAAAGTGGAACCCAGGGCATTCACTGTCCAGAACTGCTGCTTTTATGAAGGAATCGTGTCTTGGCTTCAACTATCAGGGAGGGTTTTGTTATTGCAGTTTAATGTAGCCCTTGGGGGAGTCTTCTCATTTTTGGGTTGGCACTCTTTTCCTGAAGCCTCTCCTCTTACATGTATATCTCCAGTGTCTAATCCAGTGCCTCCTAGCTTATGGGTATTTAATAAATATTGATGGGAGGGAGTGCTGGGGAAGATGAAAGAAATGGCCAAAGGCTTCATATGAAACTCAAACAGATACTGAATTGTTGGACTTGTTTTTGCCACCCTGGTTAGCCAACTCCCCCATTTCTTATCTTTGTGCCCCTTCTTTTCTACTTTGCTCCTTTAATACTGAACTCAGAAGGGTAGGAAGGGAACATGGTTCAATTTTCACTGTTTTTTTTTCCAGCTGTTTTTCCTGGCTCTTGGCTCAGTTCCATGATTGGATTAGTATGTAAGGAGATGGGGGGGGGGGGTGGCAGGAGGATTGAGGCCAGAATTTGAAACTGCGCCAGACTGTTCTATAAGAAAGAGAAATTGCTTCATGGCTACAGGTGTCTAAGAGTCTCAGGAGAATCAAGTTGCATCTCATCAGAGTCCCTTGCTTCAAAGCCAAGGGAAACAAATTGATTTTCCTTGTATAAAACCTGCCTATTCTGTTTATGCCTTGACCCTTTCTCTCTCCTAGGTAGGGGTCTTTGGAGCATATCAGAACTATTTCATACGTTTCCTTTTTTTGAACATCTTATGGTGCTTTTGGTGCAAGTACACAGAGCAAATTATTTTCCCCTTCAAAAAAGTATACATCTTCTCCTTTCTTACATTAATTGTAGTATCCTCAATGTAAAGTAATTTCTCCACATCCTTCCTGAGCTTCCTGTTTCCCCTTGCCTATTTTCCCTGTTCCTTTCTCCCTTCTGAACTTTATTTGGAGACAACTACTACCCTCTTGGACTCATGATTGATTAATTTGAGAGCTATATTTATCATAGCTGCTCTCATTCATTTGAAAGGCACATCTAATGTTTGACTGAGAGATGAAACCTGGGAGAAGCTAAAGCTGCAGGTTCGAAGGATCTTGAAAAGTCATAGTCCCATGGGTTCCACAAGTCCTTATCAGACCAGTAATTAGGGCTGGTCTTTCTATGATTTTGAATTGTGTTTTATATTTTTCTCCCAAGTTGTCTAGTCCCTTCTACTGCGATATCAGAGTGGTTGGCAGGGGTAGACTGAGTTCCTCTGGTCTTAGGCTACTTGACACTGGTTCTTGGGGCCCATGAGTCCATTAGACTAATTGTTTCATCGAGTCTTTGATTTTCTTTCCCGCCCTTTGCTCTGGACAAGAAAGGACCATAAATTACAACTTAGAATGGCTACTTGCATGATTGTAAATCTCTAGTTCTATAGACTACTTATTAAAATAGTATGTAGAACATTACCATTCCAAACTGTATTATGCTAGTTGGTGTAGATATCCCTTGAGACTATGGTCATAAGCCCAGTTACTCAGTCTCCTCAGGTGTTTGATTATGCATGAGAAGGATGTGTAAGTTTCTCCAGGCAGAAATATTCTCTACCAAACCTATAGATTCTTGTAGGTAGACTCTCATTCACCAGCCCACACCTGTTCAGCATACATAGCTACCTATGTGTCCAGCCATGTATTGTGGCTTGTTATTGTGGCTTGTTATTGCAGGGTTGTGCATGTTGTATTCTTTACTGTTTTTGCCTTTCACTCCTATAAACCTTTCTGTTTTTCCTTGCCTTGGTTATACTGTACTGACCTCTTCCTCAATATGTATTTTCTTCCCCTTCACCTGAGTTAGTCCCTGTTCATTATCCAGCTACTGATTTTCCCTTCCTCCCTCTTCCCTCCCTGGTAACTATCAAAGAATGCTTCTTTCGGTGCAGCAACCTTTGCTTGGCTTTCTATAATTGTGGTCTCATACAATAATTGCCCATTTTCAATTGACTTATTTCACTCAGTAGCATGTCCTCCAGGTTTACCCATGCTGGGAGATGCTTCTAGAATTTATTGTTGTTCTTTAACATTACATAGTATTCCTTTGTGCCAGCATGTCTCTCACTTTTGAGATGAAATCTTACCTAATGGGAATTGATTGATTGTGCCCTTCATTAACTTCTGCCCGTGAAAGTGCTTGCTGGGCTCCGGGACCTGTGCTTGTGTCTCTGTGGGGTGTGTGGAGATGAGCCCAACACAGCTCCACTCCTTCAGGAGTTGGCAGTCTTTGTCCTCAAGCTATCGGGACAGTATGCCCAAACTTAGTGGCCATGTGAAGTTCAAATCTCTTCTAAGCACGCTATCGTTTTTAGATGTCTGCCTCCTGGAGAAAAGACCTGATTAAGGCCAGAGGCAGAAGAAAGTGTGTCTTTTGTGAGCACAGTGGGTGAAATTCTGTCTTTGGGGGAGTGGGAGAAAGGGAGGCTGAGGTAGAGAGCAGGGATTGTCTTCCTCTTCCCATTTTTGTCACAAATCATGAATGTGCTGGCTAATTTGTGCCTCTATAAGAAGTTCAGAAATTATGTGGCAATTTTGTTGACAAAAGGATGAACTTCAAATTGCCATTTTGCAAAAAGTTATTTGCTTGTTCTTAAGACAGACTCATTTTTTCCCCATTGAAATAGAACTTGAATGCTAACAGCTAGGCTTGCGTGGGCTTTACTGATTTTCTTCCATTTCTGTGATTCTAAACCCTAAGCCCTCTCCAAGTTGATTCCATTTCTTTGTAGGGTTCCAACCTAGTTACAGGGCAAAAACTTTTCCAGAATTCAGGGGCTGGCTGCAAGCGCTCATATTCTAGCCTATTTATTTGGGGAATGAAGTCCTTCTTCCTCTGGGATGATGCCTCCGAATGCTCCTTGACTTTCTTGGCTCCCCACCTAAGTGTGTTTCAAAAGGGTCCTTTCTGTTCTGGCCTTGGGTCACACCATGGTGCTGTGTCTTACAGTTCCAAAGCCCTCAAGCCCAGGGCTGTGCCCAGTGTTTAGAATATGGATTTCTGAAAGCTTACAGTCAATTTCTATATGATTAATCATAGCTAGATCACCACAGACCTTTTGCATTGCTTTAATCCTTTTCTTCCAGCTTTTATGTATCCAGGAAGACATTCAGAAAGTCTCATTGTTCTCAGCAAAACACCTGAAACTGTCCGTTCTTAGTATATACCAAGTACCTCTTATGCATGGGGAGCCCTGGTGGTGTAGAGGTAGCACATTAAGTTGCTAGCCACAAGATCACCTTTTTGAAACCACTGACCACTCAAAGGGAGAAAGATGGGGCTTTCTTGTCCTACAGAGTTATGTTATCAGAGACTCCAAGGGGCAGTTCGCCCCTGCCCTCTGGGGTCGCTATGGGTCAGACTTACAGCAAAACTCAATGGCCAGGAGCTTTTTAAAATGTTAATGTGCGTAGAACTCCACCATGTTGGTTTGGGAAATTCCAAGATACCCAGAGATATTCTTCTATCCTTGAAGATCATAGAATAGTAGCATTTTAAAATTAAGCCTAAAGTTAACATTGCGAATTATCTTTATGAATTTAGAACCTTAATGTGCTTCAAATTTTATTAAATAACCATGTGCAGGGCTGAACCCTGGTGGCGTAATTGTTCTGCGCGGGACTGCGGCCCACTGGGACAGGGGTTCAATTCCAGCAGTGGGGCTGGGCCTCCTACTCCCACCACCGGAGAGCAGTGATGCCCCCCCCCCCAAAAATAACCATGTGCAATGTCCATGCCAAAGAAACTAGCCTTGGCAACTTGGATGACATAAGAAAAACTGATATAGCCATTTATGTTCTGTTTTGTCTCCATATGAGATGATGTGATGTATATTATAGGACTGTGGCACTTGGGGAACACTGAAATTTAGTGCAGGCTATTTCCTTATTACATTCTTACCTGCTCCACATGGTTTCCACAGCTCAGCCTCTGGTTTCCTTGGTGACTGGAGCCACGAGCTGGTTCGGTTGGTCTGGGTCCCCAAGGAAGCACTGAGAGACGGTCTGAGTCTGATGGAGACCTTGTTCATGTTCCACGGCCCTCAGGTTAGAGACTCCCAGGCCTGCTGCTGTCACAGTTGGCAGGTGTGAAAAGAGCAGGGTGGTGGCCACACCCTGGGAATTCACATGCTGGCCTTGATGTATAGATAGTCCATTCCGTCCAACCTGTTATCCCAGCTGGAGTCTGGCAAGCAAGGCAGGAGTAACTAGAATATTCAAAGATGCTATATTCAAAGACTAGGTTGCTTTAAGTGACTTGGGATCATGCAGTTCTTGTTTGCAAATTGAGTCAGAGTGAGCAGGATTTTGAGACTGAGGAGTAAAGATAAGGAGGGGGTGGGAAAAGAGGGGGACTGGACATGTGCCGGTGCCCTCAGAAACAATGCCCTCCTTCTCTCTTTGGGCTGGTGTTTCTGTGCTACCTCCTGTGTCAGCCCCTTCTCTGTTCCCCGGCTCCTCCTCCTGGCCCCTCCTGGTGCTCTTACTGACCTTTCTTGCCACACAGAATGTGCTTCTCCAGGGCAGCTGTTGCTTCTTATGAGAAGTTACCAGTTCCATTGAGTATTCTCTTCCCTGTTGGCAATCCCATGCATGTCAGGATATGTGCCACGAGGTTTTCCTGAGGTACCTCACCAGGTCTTTCTCCCAAAGCTTCTTCCATTACTTAACCCCTTTTAATACTGCAGGGCATTTGTCACAGTACATCACCTGACTGGATCATCATGTGATTTGATCTGTGAGTTTATCTGTTTGTTAAACTTCTTGGACACTCTTGGAGGGTACTCTTTGTGTAGCCCACAAAATATATTCACCACCAAAACAATCTAACAACCCCCAGAGAGTTCCCAGGAACCAGAAATGCAGTTGGAGGCAGAGGATTTGCAAGATTTCTAGGAGCTTGATAGCTTTGACACCATGGGGTCACTCTTATAAACCCGGGGCTCGGGGGAACCTTTGGGGTGATTTGTACCCAAAAGTAGACATGAGTCCCTAGGGGAGACACACCCAGTGAGGCTGCTGGGCAAATGCAAAATATACAACCAACTCACATGGCTAGAGCAAACGAGGCCAACAACTTCTGCTTACCAATATGCAGTCGATGATGACATGAATTCAAGCTCATCACAGTTCTCAAAGGCTTCCATTACATTCTGTGGGAGCCTCTGTAGGACTAGAAGAAGCAGTCTCTTCCTGGGGAGGACCCTGGTCAGCCAGGCGGTAGGGTGTGCTATGGGCTAGTAAAGACACAGTGTATTTGAATGGGACGAAAGCCCAGGATGCCGTAGGACGGCTTCCTCTAAGTCCTACTCCCTTGTCTCCAGTAATCTTTACAGAGTGGAAAGGAGAGCCAAGAATATAGAGCATTGTCTAAACCAAAGGTCTGGAAACTTTTGAGATGGATGAGCCAATCCTGACCCTCACAACAGTTTAAAAATCATTCGAGGGCCATAAATATATTTTTGCAAATGAGGAACATTTAAAGTAATATAAAGTAAATTATGAAAGTTTTATTTTCACTTTTAATTTTGCCTTTGAGCCACATGTATACACCTAAAGAGTTGTATAAGGCTTAAGAGAAATAGTGCGGACCCTGGTCTAACTGGAACTCTATCCTCTATCCTGAGCATCTCAATTCCCAACCAAGCCGGTCGTAGAAGAGCAATGGATGGTCCTGGTCTCCAGCACACTTGGAGAGAGTACATAGCCACAGCAGCACCAGATGACAGAAACCTTGGGTGAGAGTTTCCAGCTAAACAGAGCTATCCATATATTTGCATTTGTTCGCATACCTTAGACATGTATGCATATTTGCATATATATGCATTTAATTTTTTAATCCTTTTTGAGGCTTTTCAATGTCCTCTGTCTCATAGAACTTGGAGGAAAAAATCGCTGAGCCCTTTAAAAGATCTGGTTGATCCAGAGATCCTGGATCCGAGCTCTCCTGCATGCCTGGTTACATTGCACTGTAAGAGATGCAGCTGGATAGTGCTCCTCAGAGAAGCAAAATCTCTGCCTCTCCTAGGACACAGAGACTAAGAATGCAGCATGGTTGACAGGAGAGATGTCTTGAAAAATGATCTCTTTTGGATGAACTCTGTAACATTAATAATACTAATACTACCATGTTGTTGTTATGTGCTGTTGAGCAGATTACGATTCATACAACTCTGGATGCAATAAAAAGATGTCCTGCCACGTCCTGCGCCATCCTTATCAATCCCTGCTTTGGATTAGCCCATTGTTACAGCCACCGTGTCAATCATCTCCTTGAAGGCCTTCTGAACCAAGTGTGATAACCTTCTCCAGGGAAACATGTTAAGAGTACATGAAACAAAGTCTCATCACATTCGGCTTTAAGGAGCAGGCAGCTGTATTTCTTCCAGACAGATTTATTTATTTTTCTGGCAGTCTTTGGTATATTTATTATTATTTGCCACCACAATATTTCAAATACATCGTTTGTGTGTGTGTGTGTGTGTGTGTGTGTGTGTGTGTTCCTTATTGTCCAGCCTTCACAACCATATGAGGCAATGGGAAATGCCATGGCTTGAGTCAGGGCACCTTAGGTCTTACAGCAATGTCTTTGCCCTATAACGCTGCCATTGATTGACTGCTACCCTGTGTCAAGACTTACCTGACTCATCTCACAGAATACAGAACCCCAAGTCCTGTGTGGGGTTATCTGAGTTTTTCAGAGGCGGTTTTGAAGTTCAGAGAGGCTAAGTGACTTGTCTGACTTAAGGTAGCCAGGAGTCACCCCCAGATTGGTTTGGTGCCTCTTGGGAAGGACAGAAGGTTTCTGAGATGCTGAAGATCTCCAACAGCCAGCCCTGCCAGTTTCACCCTTAGCTCTGTGTTGGAAAAGAGGCCGTCTGGTGATCACTCTGCCCTCTGGTTCTGCTGCAATTAAGCAGGCAAAAGAGAAAGAAGAGAGGAGGCAGACTGCCCTGTTTCTTGTTCTCTTAAGGAGTTTTTCCAGATGGCTGCTAATTTCATTGATTTCTTTCATTTGAACAAATATCTAGCAGGATTTCCTCAGCAGCCTGGGGAAATGACATCTTGTTACAGAAAAAGAGCATTCGATGAGGCCTCAGCTTTACTTTGTATTACCTATGTGACCGAGGCAAACCCTATGATTCCTCTGAGTCTCAGTTCCATCTATAAGATCAGCCTTGAGGGAGCTGTTGGTGCTGTTGGGTGTTAGACTCCATGATTGGTTGTTTAAACTTACAAGCTGCTCCAGGTGAGAGAGTTGGGGCCACCTGCTCCTGCAAAAGATTCTCCGCACCAGAAACCCTACCTAGGATTGTTTTGAGTTGGCATCGACTGATGGCATTGTGGGTTAAGTGCTGGGCCATTCATTGAAAGGGCAATGGGTTTAAGCGCTCGCCATGGGAAAAAGAGGAGGGAGTCTATTTCCCTAAAGTTTCAGAGCCTGGGAAACCCAATGCAGCAGCTCTCCTCTGTCTTGTTGAGTCACTATGAGTAAGAGTCAATTCAATGCCTGTGGGTTTGGTTTGGGCTTTTTTATGTACCTGTTACATGGAGGGGAAAAATTTGCGGGAAGATATTTAACTGTTTCTCTTATTGCTATTAAACTTGGAACAAACCTACTGGAATTTAAGCTTCATGTTAAGCTTCATGGGTCTGTTATTACCTTCCAATACAGTAGCATCATTACCTAGTAAAGCCAGGCATGGGACAGATGCTCAGTAAACACTGGGTACATGATTGACTGAGTGCTTACATGGATGACAGAGGGCATGAGTGCATGAACTCTGTCAGGAGGTCCTGTGGATGGACAGCTCAGCTCAGTGTTGACAGCGCGGCCAACAGCTTTGTTTGGCAGCCTTTCTCTAAGTCCTTGTGCGTTTTGCCCTGCTCCTAGTGCATATGAAGGGCTGGGGTCCTCTCCGAGGAAAGCAGCCTTGGGTTATTCCTTGAGTTTTGCCTCTGTGGCCAGGACTATGGCCTCTCCAAGGCAAAGTACCCCAACTCTACCCCATGGCAGGGGGAAGTAGTGCTAGTATGTCCTTGACCCTACCCAATCATATGTGGCAGAACTGACATCGGACTGAGACCAGTCAGGCTGTAGAACTGCCTGCTTGGGTGCAGGGAGAGAGGCTGCTTGTGTTGGGTGTAGAGGCACATTGAAACAATGGCCATATGCAATTTTCTGATATAGTGAGCATGCTTACCTTAGAGGTTTGCTGTAGGGATCAAGTGAGCTAATGGAGGAAAACTCTCATTTTAGGAATTTGTATCCTCCTGACAGGAGCCCTGGTGGTGTAGTGTTTACGTGTTGGACTGTGATCCACAAGGTCAACAGTTTGAAACCACCAGAAGCTCTGAGGGAAAGACCGGAGTTTCTACTCCCATAAACAATTAGAGTCTCAGAAACGGATCGTGGGTCACCATGAGTCAGAAATGACTCCACAGCAGTGCAGTGGGCTTTTGGTCATTCTTACTATCTTCAGGCATCGCTTTTGTCATGGCCAAACAGGAGTGAGGCAAGCCATTGTCTTTTGTGCGTGTGTGTACATGAAGCTGGCTCACCTGCCTTCATTTTCTTCTGATAGGTGAGTGTTCTTCCGCTCTCTTTGGGGGGCCAAAGCTGTTCCCAGTGTTGATGAGTCTATTAGTCTCTTTTTCTCATGCTATCCTCACAGTGGCAGTATGAGTAGCTTCCTGCTTCCTTCTAAAACTGAAAAACCAGGAGGGGAGGGACGGCTGATAGTTGTATAACCGGTGACAGATGGTGAGTGGGATCTTGTCACTGTAACTGAACTTCTGCTGGGCGAAATGTCACTTTCCTGATCTTGCCTCTTGAATGTTTTATGTGCCCCTAAATTTAAATGTAGTTGTTACTGTTTTCCTTTCCTCTGATATATGGGCCCTCTCTGACAACTTCCATTTGATTGACTTCCTATTCTTGGTCACCACCACTATGTGAGTGTGAGAAGGTGTGTTTGTGAGAGAATGAGAGAGAGTACACATTTATGTGTGTGTGTGTGTGTGTGTATGTTTGGAGGGGCATGTATGTGTCTGTCTGTGGGCACTCGCGTGGTCTTGGGTGGGGGCGGTTCATACATGATATCAGCAGTTCTACTTAAAAAATCTTCAGACCCTGAGATGTCGGGCAGTGTACGATATAACAAAACAATAATGATTGCAGAGTATTGAGGACTAGGGAGGATGGGGGGAAGGTTGGAGGAGAAAGGAAGGGGGACCCATATCAAGGGCCCAAGTGGAAGGACAGATGTTGGGAGAATGTCAATGAAGACAGGCAAGTAGGGGTGCTTAGCACAGTGTATGTAACTATGTATTGAACTAAGTATGATGGAAAGCGATGTATGAGTGCCCAATAAAATGATAAAATAAAATTTAAAAAAATCTTCAGACCCATGAGATCACTTCTGACCACATTTCTGGTTCTCTTCACTTAGAATGACCTACTAAATGATTTTCTAATGACTCTTATTTAGAATTGGTTTCATGATAGTGGATTTTGTTTTAACTTGACTAGAGTTTAGACTTTTTAATTTCAATTTTAATTGCTCAGAATATATATTGAATTTATGTATGTTGGGAAAATAGCATACAGATTTCAGAGAGTGGATCTGATTCTGGAATCTTTGCATCCTTAGAGGGATAGGAGGGTGAGGATCACAGGCTTGGGGTTAGGGGCAGTGAGCAGTGGAAGAGGAATTTTGTCCAGAGCAATGGTTCTCAACTTGTGGGTCCAGATTCCTTAGGGGGTCGAATGATCCTTTCACAGGGGTAGCCTAAGACTATTGGAAAACGCATTTCCAATGGAGTTAGGAACCAAGACACTGCTCCTCTATCCATCTCTAGGTGGACTTACCCACATGCATGTATGCACACATATATGAGTACCTGGTGTGAAGACTGTTACCCATGTTACAATATGCTTCAAGACAACATTCCATTTATTTGTAATTAGAAGTAAGTATTTCACCATATAAAATTACATATTGTTTCTGTAATTAATCACTATGCTTTAGTTATGCTCAATTTGTAACAATGAAAATACATCCTGCATATCAAATATTTACATGATGATCTATAACAGTAACAAATTTACAGTTATGGAGTGGCAATGAAAATAATTTTATGGTTGGGGGTCACAACAACATGAGGAACTGTGTGAACGGGTCATGGTATTAGGAAAGTTGAGAACCACTGCTCTGCAGAATAGAAGATTCCAGAGAGAAAGAGGGCCCATTCCTCTCTCCTTCCTTCCAGCTTACTAGAACTTTGTGATATGACCTCCTTTAAGGCCCTACAAATTCTTTAGCAGAGCATTTGTTTTTCACAAATACTTCTTTTTGCTAAGAGGTTTCTAAGAGTTATATAATTCATAGACCATACAATCCAATTATTAAATTATATTAAAAAAGATGTTTTGTAGTCTTCAAAAAACAATTTTTGAATATTTTCTTGAAATGTTTTGTGTACTCATTGTTATTAGCTCCTCGTTATCCCCCACTCCCTCTGCCAGACCCCAAGAAACCATTAATCCAGTTACTGTCTCTATAGTTTTACCTATCCTGCATTTCATGCATAGAAAAACACAAAAAGAATAAAAAGAACACATCAATAACAATAACAAAATAAAATAAAAACCTCAACTAAAACCAGAAAATATAAAAAACTAGAACCAAATTAAAAGGGTCAAAGAGGAGATCAAATGATAATGGTGTTACATTTTGACCCAACTGCATCTACTTTCCAATGCACACTGATTGCCAGGCTTGGCACATTCTTGTTCTATGGTTAAAAGGTATGCACTGGGGGCTTAATCCAACATGGAAACCCTGCAAAACATGTACAACCATGGTGGAAAGCACTATAGTACTACTTCCAACAACTGGAAATAACAATCTCAGAGTACACAGCAATACCTCTGTTGGGTGTGAGCCTTGAAAAAGCAGGAGATACACTAGGAACAGATGTGGTGTTATCTTATGTTCATGGAAGCCCAGTTCATGATAGCAAGAAGCTGGAAATAGCCCAAATCCCCCTCAGTACAAAATGCTTCTTAGAACTTTTTTTGTGGAGAAATTAATGATAAGTCCTTCTCCTTAGTCACTTCCCATTACTTCATCTAACTATTGTCCCCTAGGCATTTTCTGTTCCTTGTAGCATAGTGGGCGCGGAGCTGCACGGAGTGAGCCAGAGTGCCTCTGTGTCCAAGGAAGACAGAGAAGTCATTCATACCTCTGGTTCTAGGTTCATTCAGAAGTCATGGACTATATGGGGTCCTGACCTGGTGGTTCTGAGGATGTCCCATGACTCATCAGTTGGCTCTGCGGTTCTGGCACCTGACCTCCCTGCTCAGTGTTAGAGTTACTGTCTAACAGAAGGTGGCAGCAAACCTTGTGGCATGGAATTGGGCTTTGATGAATGATAAATGAAAGGACAAGTCTTAGCCATTGACTGAGAACTCCATGACAGCTACAGCTTCCTGAGTCTGTATGTGTGTGTATGTGTATAAGTGTGTGTAAGGAGGACAGGCTAGTGGAGAACAGTGCTTACACAGCACCAGGCTGAGCACTATCAATCCTTGCTATTCCAGGAGGAAGGTGCCATTACTGTCTCACACCATCCATGCAGAAACTGAACCTCAAAGGATTAAACTATTTATTGGCTTAAGGTCGTAGTATGAAAAAAATCAAGAGCTGGGACTTTAGTCCCTGTTTTTCTGCCCCCAAACTCTTTCTTCTTTCTTATAACTTTGTCTTTTTACTGACCCCAGTGGGAGTTTGCTGTCCAGCTGTTTGTTTACCCTTGCCCCGAAGGAGGGACAGTGTATGCATTCCCTCCAGGGTAATGGTGGCATGGTAAGGAGAGATATCACCCAGCCCTCACCGATGGACACATGTGCTGTGCCTGACACCGTGCCATGTACTTTATATGTATCCTTTTAAGGAATGCTGAGCTTTCCCCTATATTTGGTTCTCACCCCCCAGAATGGAAGCCCCCAGAGGACTTATCTGTAGCCTTATCTGTTTTGTTCACTGCTAAATCTCTCATAAATAGAACAGAGCCTCCAAAACCCACCAAGCTCACCACCATCAGCCCTACAGGATACAGTAGAACTGCTGAAGAGTTGAAAATCTCATATTTATCCTGTATTGTTTTGTTGTTGTTTTTAAATCATTTTATTGGGGGCGGGGCTCTTAAAAATCTTTTGACAAACCATCATTCAATTGCATTAGGAACACTTGTACATATGTTGCCATCAACATTTCCAAAACATTTTCTTTCTACTTGAGCCCTTGATATCAGCTCCTCTCTTTTACCCAACCTCCCCCACCATCCCACCCTCATGAATCCTTGATCAATGATTTATTATTATTATTATTATTGTTGTTGTTGTTGTTTTGTGTCTTACACTGTCCATTGTCTCCCTTCACCCACATTTCTGTTATTACTCCCCTTTGGGGAATGAGAGAATATATATATATATCTCCAACCTTGTAATGGGTTACCTCCATCTCCCTCCACCCCACCATTGCCCTACCCTCATGATGTCACCACTCCCACTACTCTTCCTGAGGTTTGATCTGTCCTGAATTCCATGTGTCCAGAGCTCTTATCTGTACCAATGTGTGTCATTGGGTCTAGCTGGATTTGTAAGGTAGAACTGGGTCATGGTAGTGGAGGTGGGAGGAACATTCAGGAACTAGAGGAACGATGTGTTTCTTTGGTGCTATATTTCACCTTGGCTGAATTGTCCCTTCCTGGTAACCCCTCTGTGGGAAGATGCCCAATTGTCTATAGATAGACATTGGGTCTCCACTCCACACTTCCCCTCATTTTCATTGATATAATTGTTTTGGATCTTTTGATACCCATGTGCTTCTTCTATGTGGGCTTTTTAGCGTCCGTCTTTCTCCTTCTGAAAGGCCAGTGATTTTGAACTGCTGACCTTGCAGTTAACAACCCAACTTATAACTCCTACACCAGCTGGGGTTTTTTTGCGCACAATAATGCTCTAATCACACTGCAAACAGGCAGATGAATTTTCCCACAGCCGCTAAAGCTTGAGCCAGAGAGGATTCAAACCCAGGCCCACTCATTCTAGAGCCTCTGCTTTAACCACTCTGCTACCTGGGAAGATCCGCTTTGAGGTTTCCAAGATTTGAGTGGCTGATGCGCTGACTTCTCTGTGAGTCTCACAGTGACATCCTCCTAAGGCTGCCAAGAGAAGGAGATAATTGATGAGCTTAATTGTCTGTGGCAATGACATGATGAGGGGGTGCCGCAATGTGAGTGCTCATTATCACTTTGCAATGCAGAATTCCCCGAAATGGGAGCACACACATTGCAACAGGCGCCCTCAGACAGGAGCTGTTACTTTTCATTCACGGGGGTCCTTCCCTGAGCTTGGTGTTACATTGTTTAAACAATCACTCAGCTCTATCAAACACAAATTATATTAGATGGTGAGCACTAGCTTCCTGGAGATCACAGTTGGTCTTCTTAATGGATTTTGGCCTGATTAGTACAGGTCCTGAATTGACATCAAGTCATGGAACCAAGGAAAGGAAGGTGAGGATGGTTGTACAACTTGAGGAGGGTAACCTGTAGTACCACTAAATGGATCATGTAGAAGCTATTGGATTAATAGAGGTTTTGCTGTGTGTAATTGCAACAGCAAAAGCAAGACAAATAAAAGTCAGGGGGTGGGGGGAATGCATGGGGAAATGTGGCAGGAGTGGGTGGAGACTGGTTTGAATGTTCTAACTTTGAAATCAGGGCAAGGGGAGCTTTATGCTGAGTTTGGAGCTGACTTGAATGTGTAATGAGTTCCTGGATCTTTGAAGTTGCCCCACATTGCTCAGATCTCTGTGGGTTGGGATGCAACCCAGACTCAGGGGCCTTCTTGGCCCCATTCGGGGCCCTTTGTGGAAGTATAAGGGTGATTGACCCACAACAGCTACACTAATGCCTTCTCTCATGTCCTATTTCCTCAGCCCCTGGGTCCTGACCTCCATCCCCATGCAAGCTTACCACTTCCTGAATTCTTTACAAGGACACCTGGTGGCCTCTTGTCCCTGAATGCTTACCTCCTTGAAGCTGGGTCCCTATCCCTTCACTGCTTCTCTGGCCCATCCCGATTATATTTAGCTACATAGTCATCCCTCCTACCAGTTTAGGTCCTGAAATCTCAGCCCTTGAGTCCTTTGCATTGGTGGATCAGGCCCCCCTATTTCCTTCCCCTCCCTGGGTTGACTTCCTGGTTTCAGAACTACTTCTTTCTATATATCCCAAGAAGTTACCAGGTATTATCATTCTAATTTTATTTATTTTGTTTATTTATCATTTTTCCTACCCCTACCCCTCACGTATTCTAAGGTTAGATATGTGTTTTACCCCAAACATGGGAACTCGCCTGTTTTCAAATGTTGGCCATCTTGGGGTCTCTAGGGAGATAGGCCAGTGCTATTGATGACAGACATTTCTGGACATAGGTTGAATGATGAGAACCATCAGTTGCACGACTTGCTTCATGGACAGAATGGTTATAAGATTCATCCTCATGGGGCACCTTGTCTAACTAGATCTCCTTTCATGGGGTTTGGGGGAAAATGAGATCACACCTGTTTGGGGAAAGCCATATCATCAAAAGACAAGAAGAATGACCCCCATTGTCTGGTCTTCACTGCGGTTGCACCACTCACTCTGACACCAGAGAATGGACTGTTGCAAGGGCATTTTATTACTTAAATGTATTTTTTTCACGGATGTGATGCCAACCAAAGAAAATTCTCTTTGAGTCATATGGCTTTTTCATTCAGCACTACGGGATCTTTCATCTCTAAACTGTAAAATCAGACAGTAATTCAAAGTGTAAGTTACTGTTTTATTTTTTAAAATACCACCTTCATCTTGTCGCATTTGGCCAAAGTCTGCTTTGGCATTTTGGGATACCTTTATCTCTAAGTTAATTCGTGTTGGCCCCTAGAAACACAGACAGACTTTATTCAGGGAGAAATGCTTATTTTCTAGAACAAGTAGAGGGGAGTAAGGAAGAAATTGGGCTGCAAAGCAAAGTTCAAGTGAAGCTGAATGATGGGTGATGGTTATCTTATGTCAGGCCAAGGTGGCATTTTAATGGCTTACTTTGACCTTGGCAAATGTTCGCTTTGGAAAAGAGTTGGTGGATATGCTTAGCTGGCATCTGTTTTCTCATTCTTCAGAGCACACCGGAGACAGCTATGTATAGGACATAGCTTCTTTATCTTTTGGAAAATCTGCTGTTACTCTTTCTCCATCTGC
Organism: Nesogale talazaci; assembly: GCA_004026705.1. NCBI lineage: Eukaryota > Metazoa > Chordata > Mammalia > Afrosoricida > Tenrecidae > Nesogale > Nesogale talazaci. The sequence goes on from PVJH01004489.1 coordinate 61,538, forward strand.
AGTTCTCCTCCCTTATCTGTGAAGTCTCTTTAGGTCAGTGTTTTTCAGAGATTGTAAGAGTGGACATTGCTTCAAAAACCAAGGGATTGGGATCTGTCCTGTACTGTGTTTTGGTGATGACCAAGAAATGCAGACTCCAGGATGATGGTAGACCCCAGTCTCTGGCCACACCTTCAGAAGGTGGCGCCAGAGAGATATTCTGGCCCAAGAAGTGACAAGCCTTCCTGACTTTACCCTTGTCCCAGTGCGGATGGATAAAAGAGATGTGATGTCCAGATGTTTTGGAGTTCATAGTCAGGTGAAAGTTAGTGCGAAGCCTCAAAAGAGAACTTTACTGGAGTGCCTGATAAAGATTATTAATCTGATGTAGACTTCTACTATCTTCTTTTTCATTAATTGCACACTCATCATCCTCTCACCTTATAAAGTGCTCTCTCAGCTGGAAGCAGTGATCAGTTCATTAAATTTCTTCTTTCTCTCCTTTAAGAAGCTCAGTCTTTTCTTTAAGGTGGGCTTAGCAGTGCTCTGGAGGGATTGGTTTCCATTTTATTCTTTTATCCATTCATTATTTACTTATTATTATTCCTTAATTTACTTATTGTGAAGCAAGTGATTAAAAGATAGTTACTATGTGCTGAGATCTCCTTTGGGTGAGTATTACCATGAAACAAAGAAAAAGAAAGAGGATCCCTGCTCTCATGAAGCTTATGTTTCAGTTGGACCATGGAAGGGCCCTACAGTAATACCTGGGAGGAATATCACCTCTCTGTGACTTCACATTCAAAACCAGATCATCCCAAGACATGCTACCTTGTCACAAGTTTTCCAAGAAGTCTCCATCTTTGTGTAACTGGAAGTAGAAACATTCTTGGCTGTCTTTAGAAGAATGTAGTGCAACAGTAGCATGGACTGATGGGGAAACACATTGTGAACACAGATTTGAACTCAGTATCTGTGTTCCCCCAGGTGTGTCCTTGTGTCCATTCTATTCTGTGCATAACTCAGAAGTTATTTAATTTAAAACTCGCCCTACTCCTGAATGACTTAATTAACATCACATAGAAAGCTATATTTTCACACAAGATCATCTTTACAGGGATGGGACCAATATCTCAATATTTATCTTTGGGTGGCACAATGTCATCCATGAAAGTGTTCAAGAGCAAATGAGAGATGACGGCCTTGTTCTGTGTTTGCTTGATGGAGCGGTGTAAGCTGACAATGAGGCTGGAATCAAGGGAAGTGGGAGGTGCAGGTTGCAGGACAGGCTGGCTGGCTGGCTGGCATAGCATCTCAAAGGAAGAATAGCCAAATGAGGAGGGTTTAGGATGAGGAAGCTGAGAGAAAGAAAAGACCATCTAGATGAGAAGAACACAAGAGTGAAGGGGGACCTGGGGAGCAGTGGGGAGAATGACCATTGATGAACTAGAGTATAGTGAACTGTGGGGGCAATGGCTTCATTAAAGACATAAAATCAAGGTCAGATGGTGGTAGACATTAGAAGCAAGGACTTGTGTTTCAATCAGAGCACACGAGAAAGATGATTGCTTTTGGTCAGATTTCCTAGAAAGCTTTGGCAATCACATTAGGTAGTAGAACTGGCAATCCAACCTTTTCCTCTACCTGACTAAGATCATGGAGCCAAGGAGCCTCAAGTGAGATGGTGGGGGAGACGTGATCGGGGAGACTTGATAGGTGTGGACAACAGCAGAGTCATAAGTCATTTCTCAGCTATCAGTGATACAGGTGGACTGACTGCTTATCTATTTCACCATCTAATATTTATTTAGTGTCTGTCCTTTTTCACATCTTTTAATGTATACTGGGACTAACAAAATGAATGAAATATAGTGTCTGGGGGCCTTGTAAGAGCCAGGTAAGAAAGCAGTCATTGCAGTGCAAAGCAAAGCAACCACCAGTCAGCACTGGAAGCAGAAGGACAATGAACACTTAGGCCACCTACCACAGCCTCTAGGGTGGGCTACAGACAAGGCAAAGCGGCTAGGAGGGGCACCTCACATCAAACTTGGCAGACATCGCAAAGAACAGCAGGCAAGAGTGTGGTTGTCCTCTCCGGGGTCTGTAAGCTGCATCAAAGGGGAAGGGCATCTGTGAGAGAAGCAAGATATGACAATGGAAGACTATGTGGGTAGAGATTACCAAAGGCCTTTCAACTGGACACAAAAGCTCTGCTTTTTTTTTTTTTTTATCAGAGGATGACAGGGGTCTCAGAAGCGTTGTAAGCTAACGTGGGGTATCACAAGCAAATTTGCATTGTTGTATAGAGATCACTCAAGTGTGGAGAAGCTGTTGGAGAGAAGCAAGATTGGAGGTGGGCCTGGGGAACTGGAGGAAGAGCTAAGATTTATTAAGTGTCTTCCATGCTCCAGGAATTCTGCTAGCGCTAGAGAGCCAGTATCCCTTTTATTTTCCTGACAGCCCGTGGAAGCAGGTTTCTCTTTATTTCAGAGATAAGGAACCGGCATGGTGGATGGGTTATGCAAATTGCTGAGATTCTCACCTCCAGTCAGCCGTGGGGCCCTGATGTCAGAGACTCTTCTAGGGCTGCAATGAGAGCTGCACCCCGGCACACAGCCTCCCCCTTTCCATCATCACAGCTGGAGAGGTGAGAGCCATGATATAAATGAGGTGCCACCTTGGCTTGCCCTCCACCTTCTGTGAATTCTATCTAGGGGAAACTTCCCCAGCTGGTGGAGGGGGAGGCGACCAGCAGCTGAGAGAGGCAGCGTCTTCTTGGTGGGGGCACCGCCAAGCGCACAGAGACAGCCAGAAGCAGGCATCTCAAGGGCATTGGTAGCAACAGAGACATTTTTATTTTAAGCAGGTGCTGGCACCTCAGAACATTCCCTTCCTTGTCTTCCAGAGCTGTTTGAGCCCACACATGCAGGCTGGGTGAGAGACAGGTGACCGCGGCCGGTCGCTGCTCCTACTCCTACACAACCCAGGCCTCTTCGTCGCCCGCAGGCTTTCCTACCTATTTTGCACCTTTTCTCTTTGCACGTTTTCTTGCTCTTGGAGCGTCTCCTCCTAGCCGCCCTTGTATTTCTTGCCATTCCCTCCTCCCTTCCTGCCCTATTTCTCCTCATGCTTTTGTTTCTTCTCGTCTTTCTTTGATTCAGACTCTATCCCTTCATGTATCTTTCTGTATTCTTCCTTTCTTATCCCCCACCCCCTTTACTTCTCTAAAGGGAGAGTCACACAAACAGTGCCTTGGCTGCTAACCAAAAGGTTGGTGGTTTGAATCTACCCACATGGGTCCCGGAAGACGGGCGTGGAAACCTCTCCAAATGAGTCAGCCATCGAACCCTCTACTGGGTGCGGTTTTATTCCGACACTCTTAGGGTCTCTGTGGGTTCGAGTCAGCTGATGGCAACTGGTCTTACTCCTTAACCTTTCAGAGTTGCTGGGACGAGGAGGAATTAACCTCAGCAACACAGTGCCACCTACTGCCTGGGCGAGATAGAAGCATGAACCGTGCCCGGTCCTTGTGCACAAGTGGCCAACCCTCAGGAGAGAGTCAGGTTCAGAGGCCTGGTTCTATGCAATTGAAAGATCTTGTTTGGTCTCGCACTTTTTGGGGCCGCTTTCTTTTAACTTTTTAATTGTGATTTGGGTGAAAGTTGACAGAGTCAATTGATTTTTTTCATTCAACGGTTTGGACACACTTTTTTGTGTGTGTGGCACGGATTGCAAAGCCAGGATGTAACGGCACTCTCCCCGATTCCTCCCTGTGCTGACTATGTCTGTCTGTCCTTCTTTCCTCATCTTCCCTGCCCCATGGGTTTCACCGCTGGGTTAAACATTGCCCTTGAGATCACTTGGGGTTCGTTATCCTAGGAGTTCATGCCTCCCTGGGGTTATTGTTCACCATGCTTCCTCCTAGTCCCTCTAGAACCCCCTGCTGTGATCCCTAATCTCTCTTGTCTGGGGGCTGTGTGTGGACGTTCACAAGGTCCATGAATCCTTCGGACTAATTGTTTCCTTGCATCTTTGATTTTCTTCACCCCCTCTTTTTTTCTTTGCTCCAGATGAGGAGAGATGGATAGTTGCACCTTAGAGGACTGCTGACAAACTTTGAGACACTAGTTGTAACTCAGCAGAAGAGAATGTAGGACATTGTCTTTGTAAACTTGTGCCATGAGCCCCTTTTATTTCCGCCTAGCTGGGCTACTAGGACTGCCTGCTTTGGGAAATGCTCTGCTCTCGGGTGCCCCGGTGATAACACCTGACAGTCACTCTATTACTGCGAGTAGCTGCAGGCTCTTATGCCTCCAGGGGAAGCTAAGTCTGGTTGCCATCAGCTTCTTGACCGCAAAGAGAAAGTACCCACATCTTCTTCTCTGAGTCCATTAGCTAATCCTTTTCATGTCTGTAAAATGTGTTAGCTGATGGCAACAATTTAAAGTAACTTTTAGAGAAATCACTGTCGCTCAGGCAGCTGACAAGCAAGGCTTTCCTTTGGCATTGCGTTAGTCTGGGTTAGACTAGAGAAACGAATTCATAAACACACATATGCATATAAGGAGGAGGTTTATGTATAAGAGGAATGGAACATTGAGAAAGCATCCCAACCCAGTCCAATCCAAGTCATAAGTCCAATAATAGCCCATGTGTCCTATACCAGTCTTTAAAATCTTCTTCCGACTCATGAAGCACATGCAATGACACCAGGACAATCACAGGCCAGTGGGTGCAGAGTCTTGTGTATCCAGCAGCAGTAGACCCGGCGCTGGCAGGGGTCTCCCCATGGCTCCCCGTTTCCAGGGCTCAGGGTCCATCAGCAGTATCCAGTGGTGGTAAAACCATCACAACACTGGCAGGACTGCATATCCCTCAGCTCTGCATTGAGGAGGAATTTAAGTGTCGGAATCAAAAGTTAACTTGACTATTTGCTGGTGGTTTTTTAATAATCATTTTATTGTGGGCTCTTAGAGCTGTGATAGCAATCCATACATTCGTTGTATCCATCACATTTGTATATTTGTTGCCAGCATCATTTTAAAGCATTTTTTTCTACTTGAGCCCTTGGAATCAACTCTTCTATTTGCACCCCCTCTCCCACCCTCCCACTTTTGTGAACCCTTGATAATTTATGAATTGCTTTATTTTCACAGTTTACACTCTCCACTGTCTCCTTTCACACGTTTTGGTTGTTCATCTCCCTGAGTGGGGGTGGAGTGAGGGAGACACAGTTAAACATCAGTCATTTTTAATCAGTTCCCCCTTCGCCCCTCACCTTCCTCCGACTCTCATGGTATCAGTACTCTCGGTATTGTTCCTGAGGGTTTTACCTGTCCTGGGTTCCGTGTGCCGAGAGCTCTTTTCTGTACCAGTGTACATGCTCTGGTCTAACCTGATTTTTAAGGGAGAACAGGGTCATGACAGTGGTGAAGAGGAAACATTAAAGAACTAGAGCAATGGTGCGTGTTTTGTCGATGTTGCACTGCACCCTGGCTGGCTCATCCCTTCCTTGTGACCTGTCTATACTTGCTGGTTTTGTGTCTTGAGGCAGTCATCTACTTTCTTTAGATTCCAGTTTCTTTGAACTGTTTTGAACAGCTTCTTGGAATCTACCCAGACACACCTCACAAGACACAGCCTGAAAACTTCCCGGGGCCGTTTTCTTCTATACACCTGGATTACTATGAATTAGAATCTACTTAAGCAAAAGCAAACTATGGTAAGTCACTCCCTTTGACTTAATGGGTTACATGTTGCGGTGCTAACTGCAAGGTCAGCAGTGTGAGCCCACCAACCACTTTTTGGGAGAACATTGAGGCTTTCTCCTCCCATGAATAGTTAGTCTCAGAAGCCCACAGTGGAAAATTTACTGTGGCAGTGACTATGTTTTTTATAGGGTTTCAAGGAATAAGAATGGATTTAATGGCAGTGGAATGGGTTATGTGCTATGGAGTCCTGGTAATTGTTTAGTTGTTAACTGGAAAGTTGGTCTTCTGAGCCCACCCAGTGGCTCTGTGAGAAAAAGATCTGATCACATGTACCTGTAGAGGTCATAATCAGGAAAACCCCATGGGGCTAAGCTCTGGACAAAGATGCTTACTTCTTCAAGAATCAGATATAGTAATACATGAGTGATTGTGAGTAATGGTAAATATAGGGAGAGAACAGGGCACTGAGACCCAGAGACTGGAGCCACAGGGAAGTCTGCCTGGAGGAGGAAAGTGTGGAGCCTGGCAAGAATGAGAGGATGAGGAAGGGGACCCAAATCTCTGTGGTAATGGCATGCCTTATCAATCCTCTATGCTCAATTTCATTTTCACTAGCGCCTGCTTTGAGACTCTTTAGAGAAACATAATCAGTGAGATTGTATATTTTAAAAATTCACTATGTGTGTGTGTGTGCACCCTTGCTTGCAGAGAAAGAGATGGGAGGGGTTCCTACCAAAAAAAAAAAAACAAAAACCAAACTCACTGCCATTGAAATGATGCCAAATCAGAGGGCAACCTAGAACTGCCCCTGTGAGTTTTTGCGACTGTAAAGAGTGAGAGGAGTAGAAAACCGTGTCTTTCTCCTGTGGAGCAGATGGAGCTTTTGAATTGCAGCTAGTAAGTCATGTGACAAGTGGGACCCCGCCCCCCCCCAACTCCCACCCCCACAGCCGACTGTGTTTGTGATTAGGAGGGCAGGTGGCAGGCTGTAAAGTTTCGCAGGATGTGCATTCACAGCCCCTTGGCAGACTCCTTCTCCCTTGTTTGGTGCCAGCTACCTGGTTCTGACCTACAGCAGCTCCATTTTTAGTGTGATTGTTTTATGGGTGCATATATATATATATATATATATATATATATATATATATATATTGCCTCGTGCAGCCACTGGTAGGCTTGGACAACCAAGCTTTTAGTTAAGGCTCCCCGTTAGTTTTAGGTGCCGTTCACACAGTTCTAAGCCACAGTGACCCCAGGACAGAACACTGCCCGGTCTTGTGCCAGCCTCTCCCCGATTGTTTGGGTGGAGACCCCTGCTGCAGCCACAGTCTCAATCCCTCTGGTGAGGGACCTGAGGCCTTCAACTAATGGGATGAGTTTCACACACATTATGAAAATTAGTCTGCATTCCTTAAAGTCAGCCGATTTACATGGTAATCCCATGTCAAGACATCCATAGCAATATTCGACTAGCACTTGACCGAATTATTGGACATCGTAGCCTAGCCAAGTTGAAACAAAAAAAAATGAATCAGCACAGATCCCCTGTCCAACAGGGTTGGCAGTAAACTTGACCTCAGTCATTTTGTGGGACCTTCCTGGCATCTTGCCAAACGCCTGAGGTTTTACAATCCAAACACAGGGACTAGGAATGAAGGGGCATGAATTCTTGGACTTCTACCCATCACAAGGTCACTTTTTTGCATTCGTGCAATACTTTATACAGCTTGTATTTTAATTGAGCACCTGTTATGTGTCAAGCATTATTATAGACATCTTGGGTGTAGGAGTGAAAAAAACAAGATCCTCCACCAGGATTTTGTCTTGTGAAACTTGCTTTCTCACAGGGAAGACAGAATACCGTGAATAACACCAGTGAGTAATTTATATGATATCTTAAAAGATGGTTCATTTTATATACATATATTTTTAAAAAGAGTAAAACAGGGTGAGAGGATTAGAAGTGCTGGCTGTGACTTTGAAAAGGGTGCTGAGAGAACGTCTCAATGGGAAGGTAACATTTGAACAAAGACCCAAAGGACTTCTGGAAGGTCCAAGGAGGACATTCATCCTCCCTGTCCATGGGGCTTAGTTAGGTCTGTGATCTATCCTCCTGGGAGACCATGCTTGATGAGGCTGTGCATGATCTTCTGATGCAGCGAGGCAGTCCTGACACTGGGGTCTGTCATCTCTCTGAGAGGCTGCCCACAAGCAGGATCGAGGAACGCCAGGTCCATCCATCATCTGTTTAGTTCTTCCAAATTGTTAGTAGGGGGGAAATGCCACATAAATTTAACATTTCAAAATTGTATAGAACCTCAAAAGCATCCCAGGCAAAATGGACAGGAGGGGGGGAACCCAAAAGTGGTGAACCAGGGAAGTACCAGGTGTGTGATGTTGTGGGAGCAGAGACGATGGGCCCAAATCAGACTCACTACCATTGACTCAGTGACCCTATAGACAAGGTAGACCTGCCCTTGTGAGTTTGAGACTGTAACTCTTTACGGGAATAGAAAGCCCTGTCTTTCTTCTGTAGAACAGCTGGTGATTTTGAACTGGTGACTCTGCAGTTAGCTGTCCAATGAGTAACCAGTTGGCCAGCAGGAACATGGGCCAGGGACCCAGAAATAGCAGAACCCAAGGAAAAGAATAGGGCAGGACCAGCCACCTCGTGAGGTTGGCTCTCCTTTCTAAGGTTCAGGTTATTCTTGTATTATTGTCTGAATGGTTTCACTAATGAAAAGCTGCAAGTGTTTGCTCAGAATTGTAACTTATCTGTGACCTCCTGCTCTTTGGTAATGAAGTCTTCTTCTTAAAATCCCTTACATGAAACTATGTTCCTGTGCTCCAAAGAGTTTTCAGTGACTATAATCTTTTGGAAGTAGATTAGTAGGCCATTTTATTACAAGGCATCTTTGGGAAGACTTGAACTGCTAACCTTTTTGATAAGTAGCTGTGGCAGTCATGTACTCCATGTCAATTTGATTAAGAGTGTAAGCATCTAGCTTGTCAATATGGAGATAGCCAATGAGACCCCTGTGTGGGCACGGCTTTTCTCTGAGAATTCTGGGAAATCTCATGATATTTTGAACTGGAAATGAGTGACTGTTAACTCAGTCACTTGGAGATGCTGTACCATCAAGACACAAGATGAGTTCCTTGTGATGCTCAACTGATAAGACAAGATGACAGCATGCTGATAGGTCCTGAGTCCTGGAACAGCCAGAGGAGAAACCACATGGACTTACCCTGATGGAACCAGACCTCTGGGACCATAGAAACTCCATGGAGACTCCTGCCAGTCTGTGGGAGGCCACAGGGAGACCCCTGGCAGGACTGAGATGCTTCTACCACCACTGGATACACAATATCTACCTGTGATTTTCCTGGCATCATTACATGTACTTCCTGAGTCTGAAAAGAACTAATGGATTGGTATCAGACATATGGGCTAATATCGGACTTATGGACTTAGACTGGGCTGGGTTGGGATGCTTTCTCAATGTTCCATTCCTCTTATATATAAACATCTCCCTTATATACATATGCATGTTTATGAATTTGTTTCTCTAGTCTACCTGGACTAACACAGTAACTCTGTACTAAACCCTTGATGACATCCAGGGACTTCTTAGATCATGTTACTGTTTTTGTTGTTGTTTGTTGTTGTGTGCTGTCAACTCTGACACATGGCAACCTCACAGTAAAATTCAAACATCTCTATAGGATTTCCTAGTATATAATCTTTCTGGAGATGGATCTCAAAGTCTTTCTCCCTCGGAACCACTGAGTGGTTTCAGGAGATAATATGAAATGCCCCATTTTAGGTGGTACTAAGTTTAGTCCTTGGCTCATTTATTAAGTACATTGCATTTTATTCTTTATAGCAAATGGATATTCTGAGGGTGACACTTTGAGACTATGAATATCCTTTACCATAATAATCCGGCATATTTAGTAAAGATTAAATGATCCTTTCCTGACTTCAATAATTAATCTGGCTGTTGCAAAATGGTGCTTTTCTAATTCTGGTGTTTCTTCTGAATTTATTTAGCTGGTATTCTTCTATGACATTTTTGGAAACTTCATTTTAAAAAGTGACAGCTTCTTCAGAGCACTTAACTCAGAAAGAGAGAGGGTATATATGAGACAATTAAAGATAGACCTAAATCAGAGCATCAGCCTTGATTTACGTGTTCTTCAGAATAAAATAAACATGTAATTCCATTGAAGTGGTTCTATCCACCCTGTCCCCTGCTTACTCTCCTCCAACGACATTGGTTTCCTTCCAGTTGTCCTGGACAGTCTGCATCTTCTACCCCAGGGCTTTCCCTTCTGCTCTTCCTCTTGCCCCAAACCCTCTTTGCCTAGATATATTCTTGGATCACTGCAATCTGTTCTTTACTTCAATTTCCTTTTAGAAGATTGCTTATGTTAGTTACCATATCATCTTTTATCGCCTCACTCTTTTGTCTCTATGTTTCCTTTGTTTTTTTCCAGAGTCCTCACCATCATCTGTCACATGAACACTGTGAGGACAAGGTCTTTGTCTCACTGCTTCAGACTCAATACATAGTTCCATAGGAAGGATCACAGCTATCCAATTGATGACAACTCATAGTGAGTCTCTAGGACTGCCCAGAACTGCTCCTAGTGGAGCTTCAAAGACTGTGAATATTGATGGGAACAGAAATCTCTCTCTCTCTCTCTCTCTTTCTCTCTCTCAGAACTATTAGTGTCTTTGAACCACAGACCTTGTGGTAAGCAGCCTGATGCTTAATCTACCAAGGCTTCAAGGTCCTGAAAACAGATGCCTTGAATGCAGGAAGGAACACATATGAATGTGTTTGCTAAGACTCTGAATGAGTCCACAGACCCCTCCTTGTTTCTGGGCCAGCTCCTTCCACCTGACCACCAAAGCACGCAAGTCCTTACAGAAACAGAAGGCTGCTCTTCTTCCAGCTGAGGCCAAATATGCAGCATCCAGCTCCGGCAGTCAGCAGCCACTCACTTCACGCCCAATTATGAAAGCCAGCAAAGCAGGGAGATTATTTTCCCCCTCCACTTTGACATGATTTGGGGGGAATAAAAACAAATCAGAATTCATCAACTGTGAACAAAATTGTCAACTGTGAACTGTCAACAGTCTGGTTTAAAAATAGATGATCGGTTGATGAAATACAGGGGAGAAAGCAATTTAAATAAAATGTTTAAAATAATACCCAAAGCATGCCGGTGAAACCAAGAATGCAGTATGGGGGAGAAATGCACTCGGGCAAGACTAGCGTGAGCAATGAACCAGAGAGCGGTTATTAGTTTTGCTTTACAAATCATAGGAGAGCGAGATTTACTAGCCATTTGCAGGAAAACATTTCATTCATTTGGACATATTGGTGTGTTATGCAAAACGGACAGGAAGATTGGCTGGGAAATCTGCTCCCACATTTATTTTTAAGTAGGTCAACATTTTGAATATTTCTGCCCATTCAGGCAGTCCCTGTCTTTGGTCTCCTCCAGATGTCTCTGTTTCTGCCATGATTGGGGAAGGCATTTCTGTTCTAGCAGGTCAAGGGCCTAGAAGCGCGAGGGATTTGTATTTAAAGTTGCATGAGCATCGGTTGAGTACGGAGTCTACATATCCCAAAATGATTTCTCAGCATCTCAACTGTGCCCTTCTAAATGCATGGAGCTAATTATTTATCGAACTGCTTTAGTCATACAATTCATAGGGAAAAAAATGCCTTTTTTCTTCTTCCTCATTTCTAGGAACAAGTCACCAATGATGCACCCGCCTCTTCTCTTATCTAGCTCCCCCTTATCCTAGAAGGACTTGTTTGGTTTGGTGGTTTGTGTTGGGTTTTTCCTTTCCAGGAGGACTGGGCCATAGTACACAAAGATGTGTTGTTCCTTATAAAACTAAGACAAAACTTGCATTCCTTAAAGGTGAATTCTTGAAAAGCTGGATGAAAGGTGTGAAGCCTTCCCTTCCTGGGGTCAGTGGGGACCCAAGCAGTGATTCTGCCACCATCACCCCCACCACCCCCAACCCCCCCAATCCCACAGCCTCTCCTGCAGGACTAGATGAAGGCAAACGGCAGAGACACTTTCTTCTCCTTCTTATGGAGCAGCCAGGGACACCCTTGACTCTGTAAGTTCTGAGCCATGAGTGGCCCCCTTGCTCCAAATCCAAAGAGATTTTGTCTATACCTTTTTCCCTCTTTAATTACTTTTCTAAAGTAGGGAGTTAAGACATCTCCTGAACAAAAATGTCAGTTTACAATTTGTGCTTTGATTTCAACCTCAAGGCTATGGATTCTAAGAAAGGAGACTCTTCACACCCCCTCTTTAACTTTGAGCCCAGAGGCAGGTCAGCAAAGTACAGTGTGGCCAGAGGGACCCAATTGCCTCGACCAGAGATTCACTCCCTGTAGGACAGACTCTGGGGGGCAAGGGGCCTGTTACCTGAGCAAGCCCTATTCTAATAAGCAGTCACCTACGGTTTGGGTGGTTTGGCCATGAGGGAGCCACAAAAGAGAAGGTGTGGAAATTCTAGAACCTTGCTATTTGGGAGCCTGTGATGTCCCCTGCCTTAAGAAGACACTTCTCACCCCACCTCTCCCAGTCATTTCCTTTTCCTTTTCGTGGCTGAAGGCGTAGCACACGTGCTTTGTCTTTCCAGAATCTTCGTGTAAGTGGGCCAGGGTGTACAAGCCAGGTCCAGGTCCAGCCCCAGCCAGTCCTCCCCGTACTCTCTACCTATGATGACAGTCAGGTGGGGCAGGGCTCCCTGGGAATTGGTTATCTGCAGGTTGTCAGAGAGGGTTGGACATGCCTATTGTTCTTGTTGCTCTTCAGATTATGAGACTGACGCGCTGCCTACTGTGCTACGAAGGCACACTTCTTGTTGCTCTTAAGTTCTGTTGGGTCAGTATGACTCACAGCAATCCCATGAGACAGAGTAGAACCGCGCCTCCCCCAGGCCCCACATGGAATTTCTTTGGCAGTAATTTTAGCAAAAGCAGATAGTCAGGCCTTTACCTAATTGGAGGGGAAGGGGTCATTGGGAGAAAGTGCCATATTCAGTTAGCAATGTAACACTTAACTGTCTGTGCCACCAGCTTTGGGAGCTCCTCAAAAGAAGCCCTGACAGCCCTCGAGCTGAATCTAGCCTTTAGTGACTGTTTAGGACAGAGTAGAGTTGGGGGCCTCGAGACGATCACTCTTTTTGTAAAAAAAAGTAATTTAATTATTTTATTGGGAGCTCCTTCATCGTTTCTCACAATACATTAATACATCTATTGTGCCACGCTTCTTCGCATGCCTGCTGCTGTCATCGCTCTCTGGACCTCCCCCTTTCCACACGAGTCCCTGACATCAGCCTCCCATCCCTTCCCCTCCATCCTTGGTCCCCACTCCCCCACCAGCCCTCAGTACTCTATAGATGATGATTTTTTTTGTCCTAACTTACCCTCTTGATGTAAGCAGAGAGCCTCCGCTTTCTCCTCAGAGTGGCTTGAGACTTCAAACTGTTGCCCTTGCGGTCGGCAGCCTCACATGCACAAAGCACTACACCAGGAGGGCTCCTTTGGAGGTGTCCATGGGGGTTCATTTCAGAAAGAAAATAGGGGAAGCCAATGGCGACAAATGATTGGACCCTCAAACATCCTTGGTGGGAATTAGAGGAACACGGCAGGCAGACACGGACCATTCATCTGCTGGCCCTCAGGAGACCCTGTCCAGTGATCACTCGAGATTCAGATTTGAAGTTGTGTGCCCGCTGCCCTTCCCCAAGGCAGGGTGACCACACTCACGCTCTTACCTGCTCTCTCCAAAGGGATTTCCCAGGACATGTTGGTAAAGTGCAATGGCTATCGCAAGTGAAGCTTATCAAATGTGTTTTACATTTTTTAGTACATATGATGTATTCTTATTCGACTATGAATTTATCATGTATCTTATGATATATTCTATCACATCATATACCAATATATCTATATTTTATTTAGAGTATTTGATCTATAAAATGCTACAGAATATTTATTGTATAAAACCATCTGTGTCATTTACATGACTTATTAAACTTAGTAATAAAAGAAAAATCGCAAAATCTACCACCAATTGAATATCAGTTACAATTAAAAAAAAATGTATGATCTGTTTTCATTGTGGCACTGTTGGGTGATCTTGGGCCTGTTAATGGGAGGGTCAGTTGTTTAAACACTCCAGCCTCTCCATGGGATAAAGATGATGCTATCTGGTCCTGTACAGATTTACAGTCTTAGAAATCTCATATAGGACCTCTGTGAGTCAGGTGGTATGGCTTGATGTTGGTGATGCTTTGTGTGGAGGGGTGGGGTGGGGGGTAGGGAGTGGCGGCAGGTGTTGTGCGTGCAGGGTTGGAGTTCATAAGAAAACAGCAGGTAAGAAGGTATCTGCAGACAGGGGTATTGGGGATTTTTTTGGTCCTCATGAGCATCTGACGCCTATCTGGTGCCAGCCATCTGCCTTCCCTTTGGAGGGAACCCCTATCTTGATGGTATTTGCTATTCTGTCTCCTCCCTTTAAAAGTAGCTTTACCACTTATGGATGTATCTCTAACTAGTATGTTCTGAGTTTGATATAAAAAAATTGAATTTATAGCCTTTTGAGCTTCATTTACATGTCAAATATTATCCTGATCGATACAAGCTGATCTCTGCCCTTGAAATTTGGATGTTTGCTGTTGCAGAAAAATATTGTTTTTCTCTGGTGGTGTTTTCTTCGAGTCTGTGAAGCTGCCTGGCTGCCTCTGCAGATGGCCGAGAGGCACCATACAGGAGCGTGGGTGCTGCATCCCACCAAGGGAGCTGAGTAATGGCTGCCACCTGGGGCGCCTAGTCTAACAGCGGTCACCCAAATGGACAGGTGCTTTGGACACCTGGCAGGCCATTAGATTAGGCCCAACTACAGTGGTAGACCGGGGTGAACATGACGACTGAGAAGCAGAGTGCAGAGTGTGGTGCTTAAGGAGCAGACCAGGAGCAGATGTGGGCAAGGATGGTTTCCGGATGAACATCTTGAAGGCCGAGCTTCAGCAGCTGGGTTCCTCGTGTAAGCACATTGCTAAGTTTCTGGTGCTTAGAACAGAGGTTAGGATAGTTGAGTTGACAGCTCTCCTTTCTCCTTCATTTATTACTCAAGAACAATTTATTAAATTTTGCAGTGAGAGGAGCAATTCATTGAACACATAATCTCCTGTGTGGTAGCATGGTAGGGCAAAGTTAGGCCGCCACTGTGAGATAAGCAGTATGAATTCCCAGCAGCTCCATGAGGTGTTCTACTCCCATAAAGAGTTTCAGTCTTGCTGATTCCTGGTGGCATAGTGGTTGTGTGGGACTGCGGCCCGCAGAGTTGGTGATTCAAATCCACCAGCAGCTCTCCGGGAGCAAGGCTGGGCTTCCTACTCCCACCAGGGCAGTGATGCACCCCCCTTCCCTCCCAAAAAAGGGTTACAGTCTCATAGCTACAGGGGTAACTCTGGTTTGTTCTGTAGAGCCATGATGAGTCAGAACAGACTCAATGGCAGTGAGGTTTATATGAGGTGAGTCCCTGGATGATACAAATGCTTAACAAGTTCGACTGTTAATCAAAAGGTCATAGGTTCTAGTTCACCCAGTGGTGTCTTGGAAGAAAGACCTGGTGATCTGTCTACTTATGGCATATCACAGACCCTTGTCCCAAGCAAGTCAAGTGATCAGGGTCGACATCACTGAGGAGGGAAAGTCGAGTCTGCCACAAGTTGGTGCATAGATATGATCAGGCAATCATAAAACCACCATGATCATGCTTTAGAGTAAATAAAAGTCTTTCTTTGAATTTTATAAAATGAATTAGCATAGAGCATGTTGTAGTTACCAACTCTGGTGTCAACTTGAGGCTATTAAGAGTGAAGGGGTGGAGTTCAGTCTGTCAATCACGTCGCAGCTTGATGATCTCATTTGGAGCTGCTAAAGAGATAAATAACTCCCTGGAGGTGGGACACACTCTCACTCTCTGCGAGACATTCCTGTTGACAAGCTAGATGGCAACACACTGATGGAGACAGAGGCCGAGAGCTGGAGGAGCCACAAGGAGACCCATGCTGGCACTGCGATCCTTCCATCAATGCTAGCTCTACAAGACTTTCCACCCACTGGCCTGTGATCTTCCTGCATTAGGCATTATTGCATGGCTGTGTGGGGCTATGAGGAATTTATGAACTACTCTTGACATATGGGCTAACATTGGACTTATGGGATTGATCTGGACTGGGATGAGATGTTTCTAAATATCCAATTGCTCTTTTATATAACGTTCTTTCTTAGACACATATAAGTGTCTCCTTGGATTTGTTGATCTAGTCAACCCTGATTGACACATAGAAATATACTTTCCCCTATGTTAACTTCAAGGACCCCTAGTGGCACCAGGGTTAAAGCACTCAATGACTCACTGAGAGGTCAGCTGTTCAAACCCACCAGGCACTCGACAAGTCTGCTTCAATGAAGAATCTCGATCTTGGTATCTCTTTTAGCTAATCTGCTCCGTCCTCTAGGATTGTCACGAGTGTGAACTGTCCTGACAGCAGTGGACTCGGGTGGGTAGATTAGCTTCAGAAATCCTAAGTGGATGGCTAAGTGGTCTGAGGAGCATTAGCCCCAAAATTGAGAGTTGGACCAGACAGCTAACAAGTGGAGGAAGAAGAGAAGAAGGAGGCAGGGGCTGGCTGTGCTGTTTGAGAAGAAGCATCTGTACTACTAATACTCCTCTTTTTTTTTTTTTGTTCATCCATGATCCATGTGGGCTATGGGCACCTCCATACTTGTGAGTGTCTTGTGCATTCTGGCCCGACACAAGCATATACTCTACATAGCACCCCACCACTATTACCACCACTGCCACCCCACCACACCGTCTCCTCACCCATACTCCTGTGCACATGGCTTTAGAAGAGCACTCGCTGTTTCACCTCATTGATACATCAGTTGCTGTTTGGGGCTGAACCATGACTTTTTTTGAGGAAGCACCCACAACTTCTACTCCCACACTGAGCACATATTGGACACTACCCGTGACACGCAGGTAGAGGTTTGCATGAAGAGACACTAACGTTCTGTGGGCATCCCTGCTTGCTCTCACTCCTACTCTGCAGGGGATGCCCCAAGCTCTATGGTGGCAGTTGGTGTCACACAAGAATGACTCCAGTTCATTTGGACCCAGGTTCGAAGCACTCTCGCCCTCCCTCTGTAACCAGTGTGGGGACGGAACTTTTCCTCCATTCACAATGAACCACCATTCATCGGCACTCCTGTGTGCTGCTTGACAAATATGAGTGGCCCTTTGCATTTGGTTTTGCCAAGGGCAGGGACTGTTTCTCCTCTTCTCTTTCTTTGAAAAGATTCCCCGAGGACCTGATAAGAGCTCCATGCACAGTGGGAACTCCGTCAATCTTCTCTGTCTCCTCTGCCTTTGAACTTATGCCAGATACAAAGTCTGGTCCTGGACCCATGGGCTTTTACTGAGGACTGATTACACACGGGTTGATCTTGAGAATTGTATAGATACAAAAGGAGCCAATTCTCTGACCACTGGGATAGCACAGTAAAATATGCAACTTTCCTCTAGTTTGGAAATGCTTTCTCCCTCTAGCTATCATGATCTGAATTCTACCTTACATATCCAATTAGACCAGAGGATGTATACTGGTACAGATAAGAACTGGAAACATGGGGGATCCGAGACAGAACATTCATTTAGGGCCAGTGGGGAGAGTGGGGACACCCATAGGGTGGAGGGAAGGTGGAGGAGAAAGAGGGAACCAATTCTAAGGATCTGCATATGACCTCCTCCCTGGGGTACAGACAACAGGCAAGTGCACAAAGGGACACATCGGACAGCATTGGATAAGACAGAATTATAAGAGTTTATAAATTATCAAGGGTCCGCGAAGAAGTGGGGAGTGGGGAAGGGGTGGAAAAAAGAGGACTTACATAGAAAGAGCATGTGTTAAGAATGATGATGGCATCAGCGGTACAAATGTTCTTTGCATACAATAGAAGTACGTATGGATTGTGAAAAGGGTTGTATGAACCCCCAATAAAATTATTTTTTTTAAAAAGCCTGCACCCCATGTCTTAATTCCAAATCCCCATCCACCTCGGGCCTTGACGTGGGACCATGCTCACTGTGAGCTCTGACCGCCTGGCGATCTGGTTCATGTTTGGTTTTGTTTTGTGCTTTCTTTGGAGTTCTGCTTCCATCATGTGGGGGTCATTGCACTTAGGAATAATATCCCTCACCCCCGCTTGGTTTCTGAGTCAGGGGAGGCTTACGGGTAGAAGGCTAGCAAAAAGTGGCTGAATTTCTGAACTTCATGACTGATGAAGTATTGATGAGAGTGTGGCCTCCAGAGTCCTTGTCCTGAAACTTTGTATTCACTCTGTAGACACGGGTGATGGAGGCCGGCACCCTTCAGCAGGGGAGAGAACTCTCCTAAGGAGACAGGGTTCTGCCTCCTGTGTACCAGCCATACCTTGAGAAGGGCTTGATCTCCTTCCTCCCGAGGAAGCGGTGGGAGCAGCCAAGAAGGACTGGAAGGGCTGTACTAGAAGACTCTGCCCAGGCAGAAGCCTTCGCAAAGTGACCAGATTTTAAGCAGGACACCGTTGACTGGGGTTGGGTTCTTGATTAAAAATTTGGTCTATATGGAGCAACAAAAATGTTCATAGAATGCAAAAATAGTATTGTAATATGTTTATTTTAATTTTAAAATGCCGCAGGAGGCGGACAGATTGTTAAAAAGCAGGACGTCTGGTCACCTTCAGGGAACCCCAGAGGATTCCAGTGATGTTAAGCTTCATACTAATAAACTTATTTCATGAATGGTTTCTTATCATTCATTACATTAAGCTTTACTGTGATTCGACGCTTTTTTTTAAAACTTGCTTTCTTATACATTTGGAAAGTACCAAAGGCCATTTCTTTTCTGGAATTGTGTAATTAAGATCTACAGCCAAGTCGGACATCTCTCTTCTCTGACTCTGGGCCCTGTGAATGTAGGGTCACTGGCTGTTTCCTAGGAGGCCAAGGGCATGTCTGCTGTGAGTGTGTTCTCAAAGCCTGTTCTCTTTCTCTCTTGCAGTGCAAGTTGGAGTTTCACGCTTGTTCTACTGGCAAAAGCCTCACCATTCTCTGTGATGGGCCCTGCCCGTGCCTCCCGGAACCTGAGCCACCAAAACACAAGGCTGAAAAGAATGGTGAGTGGGGCTCTCAGGCGATTCCAGGGAGGAAGTGTGGAGAGGGTCACTGGGCAGGCTGGGACACCCCAGAGTTGTTCTGGGCAGGTGGGCAGACTTGTCAAGTAATCCAGCATGTCTCAGGACTCTAAAATGAATTGCCTTCCACAACCAATGCAAGGAAAAAGAAGAGCCGAGTCTTTGAAAAGAATCCTGTTAGACCACAATATGTTCTTTTACAGGTCAAATTGGCTATGGGGAGGGAGGGGCTGATTTTCAGCATCTAAGACCAGGGCCGGGGGTACATCTTGGTCTTCTTGAACTCTAATCTCTCAAATCCTTTGAACTTCTCAAGGCCAAATTTCAAAACAGAGTCTGGAGAGATGTCACAACAGTGAAGAGTATGCCTACCCCTCAGCCTTTCTGTATTAATATATTCTGCTTGGAATTCAGCACAGAGCCAGGGGACACATGAAAGCAGGCTTCCTCCCCAGGGGCAGTGATTTCTCTGCCGAGGCTAGGAGGGGCAGGAAAGGTGGACCTTGTTTGGATGTCTTCAGGATAGACGAAGTAATGTTATTGCATTCGCCTCCTGTCTGCCCTTGGTGACCCTTCCTTCATAAGAGCCAGCGTAGAAATTTGCTTTTGTGGATCTGGAGCTTTCACAGTTTTAGCGGACTAATCCAAGCAAAATGTGTGTGTGTGTGTGTGTGTGTGTGTGTGTGTGTGAAGGAGTCCCTGAAGGCTGCAAATGGTTTGGTGCCCAATTAGTAACTGAAAGGTTGACAATTCAAATCCTCCCAGTTCAAATCCACTCTTAGGCATCTTAGAAGAAAGACTTAGAAATCTACCTCCAAGATATCAGCCATTGAAGCCCACCGAGCACAGTTCTCCTCTGGCACATAGACTATTGACAAGAGTCATAAGAGACTCATCGGCCACTTGTTTATATGCTTCTGTGTATGCATGGGCACACAAAAACACACAAATGCTTGTGTCTTCTAAAGAGAACAGCTATTAGGAATGAAAGAGAAAGTGTGTGAATATTTATATTAGATCCCATCCTGTAGGGTCACAGTGAGTCAGAAGAGATCTGAAGATGATGGCAAGGGGCTTTGATCAAGTGCAATGCATCCAAGAGGAATCGCTGAGATACGAGCAGGGGGAGAGCATGATAGTGGGACAGGAGGAAGGTGAAGGAAATAGGGGAAACGAAGTAGGTAGCAAAAGCTATTTATAGAGATATTTTATGGGTACGTATATATGTAAATATATTAATTTATAATGAAAGGGACAAAGGCCAATGTACATATATGGTAAGTATTAAGGTAGCAGAAAGACTTTGGACCTCTACTCAAGGCCTCCTTCAACATAAGAATACTGTGTTCTAATAACCTTGCATTCTGTGGTAGTCACCTTCCCAACATGATCATTGAAGATAAAATGGGTGCGTAAGCTAATATGGAGAAGAACAGGGTTAGAACCCAGCAATCAAACGATATAACCTTTGGGGTCTTAAAGGCTTGAAGTTAAACAAGCAGCCAACTATCAGAGAAGCAACAAAGGCCACATGGGAGAAGCACACCAGCCTGTGTGATCCTGAAATGTCCATGGGCTCAGGTATCAAGTATCAAAAGATCCCAAACAAACAACTACATCGATATGAAAGAGGAGTGGAAGCCCAAAGCCCATCTGTTGACAATTGAACATCCCCACACAGAAGGGGTACAAGGAAGGGACAATTCAACCAGGGTGCAGTATAGCACTGATGAAACACACATCATTCCTTTAGTTCCTGAATGTTTTCTCCCCACCGACTAATATGACCTAGTTCTACCTTATAAATCTGGCTAGACTGAAGTACACATAGACTGAAGTACAGATAAGAGCTCTCGACACGTGGAATTCAGGACAGGTCAAACTTTTGGAATAGTAGTGGGAATAGTGATATTAAGAGGGCAGGGGGATAGCAGGGGTAGGAATGGGGGAAGGGAAAGAAAGGGGAATGCATCATAAGGTTGGCTATATAGCCCACCCACTAGGGGGATGAATAACAGAAATGTGAGTGAAGGGAGACAACAGACAGTGTAAGGTATGAAATAAAAACAATAATATATGCTCAATCAAGGATTTAGAGGGTAGGATGGTGGAGGAGTGAGGGGAAAATAGAGGATCTGATACCAATGGCTTAAGTAGAAAGAATATGTTTTGGAAATGTTGATGGCAACATATGTACAAATGTGCTTAATAGAGTTGAATGATAGATTGTCATAATATTGTAAGATTCCTCCAATAAAATGATTATTTTTTAAAAAAAGAATAATATGATCATTAAAAAATTCATTTCCAGTTGCAAAAGCATAGATGATTAAGTGAATGGTGAGAGAGAAATCAGGAAGAGAGAGTAATAACTCTGTCATATGCCTCTCTGAAAACAGAACAGTAAAATGCAACACCATCAATGTTATAAAACAAAAATCAGCATCATAGCTCCCTCATCAGTTGCCTTTGTCCCACATAATTAATTTTTGTTTCACTGGAATATGGGTTGACAATTTGCTTTTGTGAAGTCCTCTGCCTCTGGACTAAAAAGAGTTCTGGAAATACCAACGTAGTACTTGGCAGTTTTTAAAGCAAGCCTATACCTGGTACCTTGCAAGCCTGTACCAATGAGTCTATTAACTTGGAGTGTCAATAGTTCAAATCTGGTACAGTTTTTCCCACAAGGCTTTGAGACTGCCTTTCTTTGTCATGGACCCAGTTTCTAGGTTTTAACTTAGAACTGAGTTTTTCAGGAGGCATGAGCGGAAGCAGGAATGACCCTTTGATGAAATACTGAATCACTGTCAGTTAATTTATTCGATATAAGGTGTTATAATATCCTAATGGGAGAGAGTAGAAACTCTTTTTAGGTACAGAAATAAAACAAAAAAAAGCCTGTCTAGTTACCTCTGACTTGTGGCGACCTCACAGATGCAACAATAGAACTGCGTTCCTTAATGTTTTCAATGGCTGCTTCTTTTGGAAGTAGATCACCAGGTGCTTCTGAGAGGATTCAAAGTGTAGAGAACTGAATTCTTCAGGCCACCTAGGTTTCTCTCAGAGCTAATGCTCAGTGATTTAGGCCCCATTCTGAAGGCTTAGATAGTGGAACTGGTGGCTACAGATCGCCTCTTCACCCTTCTTTGAAACAGTGTGACTCCCAACCTCATGCTTCAGCAGCAGCCTTGATGTTAAAGTAAATGCAAAAATGACATATAAGAATCTCTTAAATGCAGGAATGCCAAAAACGTGGTGGCATTATTATTGTTATTGTTTTATTTTGGGGCCTTATCCCCTGCTTAGAATCTTTGATCCACCTCTAATGAAACCATGAATGTTGTCACTTCCAGGTACATTCTGTGGCTTTAGTAATTAGATTTCAAGTCAAGATATTCCAGACTTTCCCCCCCTCTCCTTTCTCTCTAAAGCAGCGGTGGTTCTCAACCTGTGGGTTATTGTCCCCTTGGGGGGGTGGTCATAGGACCCTTTCACAGGGGTCACCCAATTCATAACAGTAGAAAAATCATAGTTGTGAAGTAGCAATGAAAATAATTTCATGGTTGGGGTCACCACAACTTGAAGACTTGTATGAAAGTGTCGCAACATTAGGAAAGTTGAGAACCACTGCTCTAAGGGTTTAATCTAAATTCTAGGGGCCAAAGCATGGGGTGCAGGCTTATGGCAGACTTGTACAATTGATAGGAAGTGGTTGTTGGTTCTGTCTGTCATTTTTTACATCCACATATATGGAGTTCTTGTGTCTTCAGTTATCTGACTGCAGTACCCATCCTCACTGCATCTTGCATCCTGCTAAGAGATCCTGCCAAGGTCTTGGCTCACCATGTCCATGAAGCTTGTTATTGGGTCCTCTTCTTGGTGTGTCAGACTTTTCTGAGACACCATCTCCTTGACAGTCTCTTCCTTGTCCCTACTAAGGAGCACAGGAAACATGAGGATGCCCTTCTATGCCTTTCTCATGCCAAGGATGTTTTCCTAAACCTTCTCTCCATGAACATGACCTGTGGCCAGTTCTTTGCTTAGGTACCAGATATTTTCATGAAGCTTGCCTCAAATAAGAATTTTATGGAAACAAAACACAGGTGTTCTTTTCTGCTAGAACTCCGTGCCTGTAGGATTCAGAAGACCCTCTGCCCTGCCTATAAGAAAGAAGTTGACTCTCACTGGCACCTATTCAGTCCCCATTTGTCAGATGAGAAACATAGAGGCTTTTTGAGAGAACGAAATGTTACCTCAAGTTGGACAATGGGCAGAGCTCAGAAATGAATCCCTCATCTCTGCCTCTTGACTTGTAAAGGGGTGCTTTTGTTCCTACGACATGTATGATATCAGGCCACAATCAATGAACGTTTCAGCTTGACAAGGACGGAAAGGCCGATTGCTGAGCTCAGTTAGAGTTAGCATCAGGTTCTCTTGGGATAGCAGTCACCTGCCAGAGTGTTGACACATCACCCCCTCAGATAGAAAATGCCATTGTGTTCCTCACGTACAGCAGAATTCTACAGTGTCTCGCTTACCCCCTCCTGAGGTTTCCAAATCCTCTGGAGAAGGAAGCAGAGAGCAGAAGTCTATCTCTCCTTCTGTGGACACTGAATCCCTTTGGAGGAGGGGCTTTGAGTTTGAGGGAGCAACGGAAGAAATTCTGGGACGGGTGTGAACTGCATTTTATTGGCCTGGCGTGGCTGGGTGATGGGGGCATCTGCCCCTCAGATCGGGGAGGAGAGTGTGTTGCAAGTGTTTCCAGCAGGGTATGCTAAGGAGAAAATAACAGCTTCATTCCGGCTGAGCTATTTGGAGCAGTAGAAAAATAGTCTAAAATGATTTTCTTTCCTCAAATGGTGTTTTCAACCTGAGGGTTAGGTTCTGGGGAGGGGGGGAAAGTCCTG
Source organism: Nesogale talazaci (assembly GCA_004026705.1). Taxonomy (NCBI): domain Eukaryota; kingdom Metazoa; phylum Chordata; class Mammalia; order Afrosoricida; family Tenrecidae; genus Nesogale; species Nesogale talazaci. The sequence continues at coordinate 85,427 of PVJH01004489.1, forward strand.
GGTTGACAGACGGTTGTCTAATTCCATTACTTATCACAAGTGGAGTTGGGGGAATGTGTTTAAATGGGAACAGGAGGAGGTGCAAAAGAGATGGGGTAAGGAGTTCCTTCTTGCTGTCAAAATCCTGAAAGAGTCCTGCTGCATAGGCTCCCAGCAAAATGAAGATTTATCTTTGCATCCTGGAAAGAACATTTTTCTTTTAATGCCTATTGTATAACAGGGTGAAGGCCTCAGGCTTGCCAACTTGCAATTTAAAAGCAGTTTATATTAACCTTTCCATACCCATTCAGCTTCATTCACTTATTATGCAGTACTACATTATGGCCAGAAATTAAATGTACAAAGGAACATTTAATTTGGGGGACCTAGCTCTTCTAAATGTCATGACCTTACCAGAAAAATGAAGTAAAATAATGCTTGAGGAACGAATTGGCAGCTACAGTCAAGAAAAAAAAAACTTATTCTTCAGAACTCTGAGGTATATGCTGACTTTGGCTTTGAACTCGGGTTCTACTGTGAGGGCAGCAGCGAGAAGTGGGCTGGGATTTCACAGTCATCTGAACCCTCCTGATGAGGGGAAGCTGGAGATGAATGGTGGGAGAAAGGTAAATGCAAGCAGAGAGTAGTGTGGCTCATAATTATAGCACAGAGAGCTGGCAGATCTCTGTTGTAGAAATCAATGACTTGTGTAGCTCACGTAAACATCATTCTTTCTCACGTAAACATCATTCTTTCCTTCCTCTTCTCCCTCTCTCATTTTTGATGCACACACTACCACACATTCATCTAGAAGATCTAAAGGTCACAGCAAAGTGACTTTTATATCCAATTCTGTTAACATTTCATTGCATATTCCTCCAGTTACAGTACATACACACATACTAGTTTTTTTTTTTTAAAACTTGAAGTCATCCAAAATTGGGATCATCTTTCACGTAGTATGTTCTGCCTCTTTTGTATGTCATAGTCCAGCTTTCAAGGAAAAACACACAGATCAATCTGTACATCAATCTGTACATCTGTCTGTCTGTCTATACACCACCGTGTCACCAGGCAACTTCTTTGAATGTTCTCTTGAATTTCATAGGTAAATGGAGAAACAGGACTCAGAGACTCTACTCAAATCTTCCATAGGCTCAAAAAACCTAGTGTGTACAAAATTAAACTCTTGACTTTCCTCTGAAATCACCTCCTTCCCCCTCGGGTGTTTGCCAATGTAATCAGCGATGGACTCGGTACTTCTGTTGACTTTGTTCAAAACACTCCTTTCTCGCACAGGCTACATGTCATCTATCATCAAATCAAGTCATCTCTACTGTTAAATATATTTTCAAATAGGTCTGCTTTTTAGAATTTGCGTTGGAACCTGCCTTAATTTCAACAAAGACTCATGGATCTTTTGCCTAAATTTTTAATGGCCTTTTCAATGGGTATCCCTACCCCTATATTCTCCTTTCAGCATCTCAGTCAAAGTGGTTCTGTGAAATGTAAGTCAAATTTTGTAATCCCTTGTTCAAGATTCATCAATGACTTCTCATCTTGTTAAAAAGAAAAACTAAAATCCTTTCTGTGACCTGTGTAGACCCCAAATAATCTGGTTCTCTGATGAATCTCTGTTCCTATCTTTGCTTTGCTACTCTCTCCCTCACTGCTATGGTGTTCATTCCGACTGACTCATGGTATCCCTGCAGGACAAGGCCGAGCTTTGCCTGTGGAGTTCCACGACTGTCACTCTTTTTTAAAAAAAATCATTTTATTGGGGGCTCATACCACTCTCACCACGAGCCATCAATCCATCCATTGTGTCAAGCACATTTGTACATGTGTCACCCTCGTCATCATCCTCAAAACATTTTCTTTCTGCTTAAGCTCTTGATATCAGCTCCTCATGTCCCCCCTCCCTCCTCCTTCCACCCTCCCTCATGAACACTTGATAATTTATGAATTGCTATTATTTTGTCATATGGTACACTGTCTGATGTCTCCCTTCACCCACTTCCCTGTTGTCTGTACCCCAGGGAGGAGGTGATATGCAGATCCTTGTTACTGTTCACCCTGCCAGTGTCTGTTTCTTGTGGAGCAGCGAGTGGTTTCCAATTGTCGACCTTGCCGCTAGCTGCCCAAAGTGTTGTCACTACCCCAGAAAAGGCTCTTTTCTCGGCCACCACACCCTTTGCTTATTCACTCAGAGGCGCACTGGCTTGTGCAGGTTGCCTCAAGTGCACCCATCGCACGTGGACTAAACACAGTGTCCTCTCGGATTGGACCCTTCTGCCCCAAACACTCGCACGGCTCACTCTATTCATCGATTTTACATCTTGGCACAGATATGTTCCTTTCTCAGGAATCCCTGCCTTGCATTTCCTCCTTTACTTCCCCCTCACTGTGTTGATTTCCTTCCCAGGGAGCAGATGAGAATGGAAGTCCCCTGAGAGGTGTGTGTCTGGGTTCTCCGTCATTGGTCAGATTATCGGATGGATTGGTTTAACCTTTATATGAAACCACCATAATCGACGGTGTTTAAGATAGTTTAAATGGGATTTTTGGTGACAGGAGAGACACCGGACAGGGGGCCTCCCAAGTCTACTAGAGAACCCATCACGGCGTCCCTTCCTGATGCAAATGGTCAGGCACGTGGCTGCGAGTTAAAAAGGTAGGTGTCTTGAAACCACCTAGACACTCCTTCCTGGTGGCATAGTGGTGACTAAGGGGCCTACCCACTGCAAGGTCATCAGTTGGAAGTCACTAGCCACTCTGTGGAGACGAATGGGACTTTCTACTCCCATATAGTTACAGTCTCAGAAACTCACAGCGCCTGTTCTATCCTGTCCCCATCGGATCGGATCGCTGTGAGGGGGCCGCCACTTGATGGTGAGGAGTTTGGTTTGGAGAGGCTTCTTGGGAGACAGCCAACCAGCTCCTAAGGAGTCACGGCTTTGGGCAGCCTGCATGCCGGGGTTGCCAAGTCGATCTCAGCAGACACGTTCCACGTGCCTTGTATTACTTACTCCCTCCAGCAACCACCTCTGATGGTTCCCTTGCCGACGAGAAACATTGAGATTCAGAATGGTTCTGCGGCTTGCCTAAGGCCACACAGCTGGTAAATAGTGCAAGAGGGATTTGAAGTTGTTTGCAGAACCCTGGCTCTTGTCTCCACCTCACACTGTGGCCATAGCCTCAATGGCATGACCATGGCAAGGGCGAGGTTTCTTTGGATAAAGCAATATGCACACTTTAAGTTGTTCCCACATTTTCAGTACTCAGAAAATGCAGCTCTTGTTTGATATCTGTGATGTTTTTTTTCCCCCCCTAAGGCAAGAGAATTAATATCCTCATTCATTTTCTTCTCTTTCTCTCTGGAAGCACATTTAACTCTCTGAAGTTCTTCAAAACACTGGCAAGGGTTTATTGTTCACCACCATGCAAGGCTTTCTTGATAGCCACACATTTCCAACCTAGCTTCTTAAAGATAAAAATTCATTTGTAATCGGCCCTGAAGTTGGCTGTTCTTCCATTGCCCTGAAATCTATTGCTTTGAAAAGTAAAATACGGCATTACAATAATAAAAAATAAATAAATTGAAATTGTAATCGGGAGAAAGTAAGTAGCTGTCACTCTGCAAATCCAGCAGCTTGGTAAAATCTTTTTCCCAGATACAAATTGGAACAGGCTTGTTGACAGGCTTGGGGGAGCATAGAAAGGTAACGCACCAGCCTGTTGGAAGACGTGGCTGGCGACGACTGAGGTGATTCTGACTCTTGGTACCCACTGTGAGCAGAATGGAACTTAAAGGATCTCCAAGGTCCTCCCCGCTGCCTCTTCACAGCTTCACATCACTAACCTGTCAACTGCTCGTTAAGTGCTTAACTGTTTGCGTCACCCAGAGACTCCTTTACCCGCAGTAATGAAAAAATATATACTCAACAAGCCTGGCCCATAAAAACCCACTGCCATTGAGTCAATGGTGACTAACAGTGACTGTAAAACAGAATAGAGTTCCTTCTTCGGGCTTCCAAAGTTGTTCATCTTTCTGGAAGCAGAGGCCTCATCTTTCTCCCCCTGAGTGACTGGTAGGTGTGAATAACTTACCTACGGCACCACCGGGGATTCTTCTGGAACTAGGATTTAAAAGAAAAAACACGTAGCTGCCTTCATCATAATCACTGTCTTGATATGAGACACGAAGGACAGGACTGTCAGTTTGATATTTAGCAAGAAGAAGATGATGCCAGATAGAGCTCAGAATAAGCAATTTTGTTAGCATCATTTTATTGGGGGCTCATATAGCCCTCATCATAATCCATCCATCCATCCATGTCCAGCACAATTGTATGTAGGTTGCCATCATCATTTTCAAAACATTTTCTTTCTACTTGAACCCTTGGTATCAGCTGCTCAGTTTTTCCCCTCCTTTGCTCATGAACCCATGCTCATAAGAATTTATATAGGGATGGAGCATAGACAGTGCCTCCATGACTATCTTACTTAAAAAGGTAGAGTTTGGGTGCAAGAGAGGGCAGGCCCAGTTGCACAGCAGGGATTCTGTTTATAACCATCATCATTTTAAAACCTACAATGAGCTAAAAGGATAACCCCCTTCAGAGCAGATTGGGCGGTATCCTGGAAAGTGGAGACGTGGTGACAGAATAACCAAGGGTCTGCTGAACACAAAAACACCGGTGTTGCCCAGTGATACATACTAGATCTTGTTGGGAGCAAGTTCTTCAAATTTGATTCAATGTTACCATGCAAAAGAAGATGTGTGAGGAAAACAGAGGCAGCCTTCTCATGAGATACCTGGCTGGGGGTTCCAGCTTCTGGTAAAGCAGTGACCATTTGTTTCCTTCTACCCTAAACTAGAGAGTCCCAATTTATTTTAGCCTCTCTGACCTGTCTACACTTGCTCCAAGTCTGAGTCTTTTACCATGGCACAGGTGGACATGGGTAAGGTTAACGACAGGGTGAGTTATCTGGGTTCCATCCTAGCAAGGAATGAGAGTGCACCACCTATTTCAGAGAATTCCAAATTTAGAACATGGACATCAAAGACTAGAAAGCGAACATCAGCATAGGGATTGCTCAGAATTCTAACCATGCACCAGTACACAGGTCCAAGAAACATTTACAAAAATTACTTTAAAAAATGTCTTAAATGAAAAGTGGTACTCCAACCAATGTGAAAACCTAGGTGAAGTGGACACATTTCTAGATAAATACTGCCTACCCAAACTAACAACAACAGAAGTAAAAATCTAAACAGACTCATTACCAGAGAAGCTATTGAGACTGTCATTTTGAAAAACCAACTAAATAAACAAAACCGCCCAAACTTCCCACAAACAAAAAATTCAGGAACAGACGGCTATAATTAGAAATTCTATCAAACATTCAGAGAAGTGTTAGCACTAATTTTACTCAATCTTTTCAAAAGGAAAAAACACTATCAAACACCTTTTCATGAACCCAGCATAATACTGATTCCTACATTAGACAAAGACTTTGCAATAACAGGAAGTTACAGGCCCACAATGTTATAAATATTTTCAACAAAATTTTAACCAACAGATTTCAGCAACATATCAAAGCAATCATACACCATGGTCAAATGGCATTTATAATTCATACTGGTGTTACAATGTGACTCAACATTTGGTAATCAATACAGCATATCACATAAATAAAGGAAAATGATAAAAACATATCAATTGATGCAAAAAAAAAGCTTCTTGATAAAATTCAACACAATTTCCCAATTTAAAAACACTTTTTGAAAATTAGGAAAAGAATGAAAATTTTTCAGCAAAATCATAGATTTACATGCAAAACCAACTACCAACATTATACTAATTATGGAAAGACTGAGTCTCTCCTCTGTGAATGTGAACAACACAAGGATGTCTTTGTCACCACTGTTACTCAATATTATACTCGAAGCCCTAGCAAGAACAAGAGAATTAGAAAGAGAAAAAAGTATAGTCAGAAAAGAAGAAGTAAAACCATCTCAATGTATAGAAAACTTGATCCTAAATATCAAAGACTCTAAAGATTCCACACAGAAATTACTGGCTCTAGTGGACACATAGAGTGACCTTACACTGTAGAAGATGAACACAAAATCCCTTTGGGTTTTTTTTCCACACTTGCAAAAAATAGTCTGAGAAAGAAATTAAAGAAAAAATATTTTCTAAAGATCTTCCTCAAGCTATGAAATACCTAGTACATAACCCAACCAGTAAAAGATGAAAGTTATAAATCACAATTATAAGAAACTAAGAGACCAACAAAAATAGAAAGAAATTCTTTGCTTGTAGATTGGAAGGCTCGAGATAGTGAAAATATCAATGCCGCAGGAAGTGATATACAGACACAATGCGACCCCTCTACAAATCTAAGACCATTCTTTACAGATATTGGAACATCAGTAATTAACTTCATTTGGAAAGAAAAGAATCTGCAGACAGCCAAAGCAATACTGAAGAGAAGAACCGAGCAGGAGGCCTCACATTCTCTTATAGCAAAACATACCCAGTAGCAACTGTGATCACAGCAATGGGGTATTGCTTCTATAACAGATGCATAGACCACTGTACCAGAATTTAGAAAGTGGAATTGAATCCAGCCGTCCCAGTTTACATAACAGTTGTGCTTTGGGCTGTTAACTATGTGATTGGCTGGTCAAGTCCACCACTCATTCTATGGGAGAAAGATGGAACTTTCTGCTCCCATAAACATTTACAGCCTTGGGAACCCCAAAAGGCACTTATTTTTTTCTTCTCTAGGACTGCTGTCAGTCAGAATTGACTCAATAGTAGTGAGTTCTGGAAAGCAGATTTTTTGACAGGGAGTTAAAGTCCATTCAATGCATGAAAAAACTTCTTTAGTAAATTGTGCTGGCAAAAATGGATATCCATTTACAAAAAAAATACAATAGTGTCCATCCCTCAAACACACCAAAATTAACTGAAAAAAATAGACAAGAGACCTAAATGTTAAATCCAACTATAAAATTATTTGGATAAAGTATGAAAAGAAAACTAGGGGACTCGATCTTCTATAAAAATAGTATATCACATGTGTGAATGGACAATGGTAGAATAGACAAAAGGGATCTCATTATATATATTAAAAAAAACAGCTCATGTTCATTAAAACCAAAAACCCAAACCCACTGCCATCGCATCAATTCTGACTCATAGGGTTTCTGAGGCTTTAAATCTTAATGAGAACAAGTAGTTTTTTTCTCCTGCGAGTCACCTGTGGATTTAAACCACTGATCTTGAGGTTAGCAGTTGAATGGTACCAAGCAGAAGCACCAGGCATCCTTATGCTTTTCAAAAGCCACTGTAATCAAAAGATTTAAAAAAGAAAAGATAGACTTGGAAATTTCTTCATAAATGATATCAGGTAACTCAATGGCCAATTGTATCAAAAACCAACAATTCATCATAAAGATGAATGGCCCCATTATAAATGGGCTATGATTTGGGTTAGGATTAGGGTTAGGGTTAGATTTAAAAAATGGGCTATGAACATGAAGAGAATTTTGAGACGGAGCCGCAGGAAGGAGATAGAGCTCAGTTAGAGATGAAAAGCAAAGATAAAGTCTTTATTGGAGATAGGAAAGGACTTTTAGGAAGGGAATGGAGAGCAGAGAGAGGGACGGGAGCATCTTGAGCTCCTGGGGAGTCCCAAGGTCAGAGAGTTAGGCCAGGGAAGCTGCGGCTGGCCATGAGGCAGTGGGACATATGTAGGGCTTGAGCCAAAGACATAAGTATCGCTAAGGGGATTGAGGCTTTCTAATGTTGCAGCTGCAGGGTCTGAGTCAGGATAGTGTCTGTGTGTGCATCTTGTCTCCTGCAGATCCACCTCCTAGAACATTGAAGGAAGAGGCTGTACAGACTCGGCCCTGAGAGAGAAGTTCTGTGAAGGCTGTGGCCTTCCGGTGGATAAGATCTGTGAAATGCAAGAGGAAGGGTTTACAAAGGGTTTACAAAGTTTACAAAGTTCATCATCTCCTTCTTAGTGAGGCTGAGGCAAAAGAGATGCAAGAGGCTGCCTGCTCCAGGGGACTGCCCAGTCCGGGGGGCTGTCTGGTTTGACCCTGGCCCACACACAAACATTCAACAAACACATGAAAATATGTTGTTGTTGTTAGCTGTCATCTAGTTGGTTCCAATCCATAGTATAACCATAGGTGCAGCAGAACAAAACACTCCCCATCCCCATATTTGTTCTTTTGCTTGAGTCTATTATTATAGTCACTTCATCAATCTATCTTTTCTAGAGTCTTTCTCTTTTTACTGCATCTTGACTTTGCCAAGCTTGATGTCCATCTATTAGAGACTGATCTCTGTTGCAGAGTATGTGAGATAAGGTATCCCTGTCCTTGCCTCTAAGGGAGCATTCTGGCAGTGCTTCATGGAGAACAGATACATTTGTTCATTTGGTAGTTCATGGCAGTTACAATATTCTTCCCCAGCACCATAATTCAGATGCATCAATTCTTCTTCTGTCTATCTTATTCAATCTCAAACACTCACATCCATATCAGGCGATTGAAAATTCCATGACTTGAGGGTAGGCACACGTTAGTCCTCAAAACAACATCCTCACTTTTCAACACTTTAAAGAGGCTTCGGTAGCAGATTTACCTAGTACAATACATCTTTTCATCTTTTGCTGCTTCCCTGAACATTGAGTGTGGATCCAAGCAAGACAAAATCCTTGATAACTTCAATCTTTGCTCCATTTATCATGTTATCTGTATGTCCTGTTGTAAGGATTTGGGTTTTATTTGCATTGAGTTGTGATCTACACAGAAGGTTGTGATCCTTGACCTTCATCAGAAAATGCTTCCTCATTTTAATCAGGCAGGGTTGGGTCACCTACAGGTACCACACAGGGTTTTAATAAACCTCCGTCCAATCCTAATGCCGCACTCTTCTTCAAATAATCAAGTTGCTCTGATTATTTGCTCAGGATGCAGATTGAGTAAATATGATGAAAGGATATCATCTTGACACATACCTTTCCTAATTGGAAACTATGCAGAATGCCCTGTTCTGTTCACACAGCTGCCTCGTGATGCAAGTACAGGTTCCACATGAACACAGTGAAGCCTTTTTAGAATTTCTGATCTTCATAAGGCTGTCCGAAGTTTGTCATGATCCACACCATTGATTGTTTATGCACAATAAATAAAGCACAAATAAAGATCTTCCTGGTATTCTCTGCTTTCAGCCCAAACCCAGCTGATGTCAGCAACTATATCCTGTGTTCCATAACCTCCTCTGAATCTGGCATGAATTTCTGGCAGCACTCTATCAATGCACTGCTGCACCATTGTTGGATAATCTGCAGCAAAATTTTACTTATATGTGATGCTAATGATACAGTTCTATAACTTGAGCAATCTGTTGGGTCACCCCTCTTTGTAATGGGTTCAAATATGAACCTGTTCAGTCAGTTAGCTAAGGAGCTGTCTTCTAAATTCTGCCATTGGTGAGTATATGCTCTCAGAGCTCCAGCAGATTGTTTAAACATTTCAATTGGTTTTCCATTAATTTTTGAAAACCTGTTTTTGGTTAATGCCTTCAGTGCAGTTTGAACTTTTTCTTTTAGTACTATTGTTTCTTGCTCACATTCTACCTCTTGAAATGCTTGAATGTCAACTAGCTCTTTTGGGAACAATGCCTACATACGCCCCCTCCCCCTTCTTTTGATACTCTCTGCATCATTGCTTATTTTGCCCCTTGAGTCTTTCAAGTTTTCCATCAGGACCTGGAATTTTTCTTGAGTTCTCTGAGTTTGAGATATGCTAAATGTGCTCCTTCTTTGGGGTTTCCCAATTTAGGACTTTGCACATGTTATTATTGTATTTTACTTTGTCTTCTTTAGGAGCCTTTTGAAATTTTCTGTTCAGCTCCTTGAATTTGTAATTTCTCTTATTTTCCTTTGCTATTCTGTTTTGAAAAGTGAGTTTTGAATTGCCTTCTGACATCCAGTTTCATCCTTAATTTATCTCCTAGCTTTTTAATGACTTTTTGTTTCCTTTAAATGTGATGCTCTTGATGTTATCCCACTGCTTCTTGGGTTTTTTGTCACTTTAATGCATCAAATCTGTTCTTTTGATGATTCTGAAGTTCAGGTAGTGTATACTTGAGATGATATTTTGGGTCTCACGGAGTTGTTTTAATTTTCTTTGGCTTCAACTTGAATTTACATATGATTTCCTGATTTCCTTGATAATCAGTCCCTGGTGTGGGTTTAGGTGATGATATTCAACTTCTCTATTGTCTCCTCCAACAGATGTAGTCAACGTGATTTCTGTATATTTCATATGGAAGTATCCAAGTGCATAGTCACCATTTTAGTTGTTGGAAAAAGCTATTTGTGATGAAGAAATCATTGGTCTTGCAAAATTCTAAATTGTGAGCTCAGTTTCATTTCTATCACCATGTTTCTCCACTACTATTCTTGTTGATTTGTTTCCAGCTTCTGCATTCCAACCACAAATGGTTATCAATGCATCTTGTCTGCATGTTTGATCCATTTCCAACTGAAGACATTGGTAGAATTCTTTTTCTGCTTTAGCAGCTTTAGTGGTTGATGTGTAAATTTGAATGATAGTTGTATTGACTGACTTTCCTTGTATTATGGTAGATATCCAATCACAAACATTATACTCCCAAGATAGACCTTGAAGACAGATTGTAAAGGTATTAAAGAAGGAGCATGAATCCATTCTTTAAATATTCTTCTTGACAATGAAAACAATGCTATTCTTCTATTGTTATTTTGGCATGGTAACCATATGATTTTCTGTTTCAAATTGTTCCATACCTGTCCATTTCTGCTCACTAATATCTAAAATTGAATTTTTATGTATTCCGTTTTATTCTTGATAACTTTTAATTTTTCTATACTCATGCATTCCAAGTTCTGATTATGAATGATATTTGCAGTGGTTATTTCTCATTTTGAGTCCTGTGCCATCAGCAAATGAAGATCCCAAATGGTTTAATCCCACAAGCTTTACTCTATTTACATCTTTAAAAAATCATTTTATTAGGGGCTCATATAGTTTTTATCACCATCCATCCATCTATTGTGTCAAGCACATCTGTACCTGTTACATCATCATTCTCAAAATATTTTCTTTCTACGTGAGCCCTTGGTGTCAGCTCATTTTCCCCCTCTCACTCTCTCCCTCCCTCATGAACTCTTGATAATTTATAAATTATTATTATTTTTATATCTCACATTGACTTCTGGCTCCCTTCACCCACATTTCTGTTTTCCATTCCCGGGAAGAGAGTTGCTTATCATTGTAATTAGGTCCCCTTTTTTCTCCCCACCTTTCCCTTCTCCTCCCTTACTCTCATTAATGGCCCTGAGGGATTTATCTGTCCTGGATTTCCTGTGAGCTCTTATCTGTACCAGTATACATGCTCTGGTTTTGCCAGATTTGTAAGGTAGAATTGGGGTCATGATAGTGGGGAGAGGAAACATTAAAGAACTAGGGGAAAGTTGTATGTTTCCTCAGTGCTATGCTGCACCCTGATTGGCTTATCTCTTTCTTGAGGGGGGTTGTTCAAGTATCTACACATAGACTTTGGGTCACCACTCTACCCTCCCTCTCATTTACATCAATATGAGTTTTTGTTCTGGGTCTTTGAGGCCTGAGACCTGATCTCATCAACATCCTATGATCACACAGGTTAATGTGCGTCTTCCATGTGGGCTTTATCTATTTCCATCTTTATTGACTCTATACATTACATTAGTTAAATCTGATACACAGGTATTCTTTTCTCATTAGTTTTACTAGCACATAATTTATATATCATACAATTCAACAGTTCAATCATTCAATCATATCAAGGAGAATTGTATCATCAGTCATCACCATATCAGTTTTAGAGGACCTTCCCCCATGATAAATTTGCCTTAATATAAGTTGTACATTCACAATTCATACTAGTGCTTCCTCTTCCCTTCCACCTTCATTATTTACTCTCCAAATCCCCATTTCCTCCATCACCCATATATTCCCCACATCTTTTGGATCACCTATACATTCCCCACATCTTTTGGGTCAGTTATTATCATTATGCATCCACTCCTCCTGTGAATCACAGTCAGGAGACCCAACAGAAAACAATAACAAATAAAATCTCACTCAGGTGGTACGCTTTAAAACATCATAGCACACAGACAAAAGTACAAACCATGCGTGCATAGGAAAAGACCCTCAACAACTTCAATGGAAATGCTCTTTAAATGGAAAGAACAAACAAATCTGCCCTGGAAGAAGACGTACAGCCAGAATGCTCCATTATGGAAAGGCTAGGGAGACATCACCAGAAGTAACAGCTGTCAGTATGTACTTTGGACTTGCTGTCAGGAGAGACCCATCCCTGGAGAAGGGCATCAAGCTTTTCAAAATAGTGGGGCAGTGATAAGGAAGGCCTCTGACAAGATAGATCGTGAGGATGGTACACGATTGGGCAGTGCGTCTATCAGTTGTACAAGGAGTTGCTGTGAGTTGGAACTGGCTTCACAGGACTAAGAACAACCACAAGTACATTGGGAAAGCAACTCCGCCTCAATCGTATTTGGGGGGGGGGGGGCATCACTGCCTCTGGTGGTCATGGGCGCCTCCCAGTGCTGCTCCTGAGAGCCGCCGCTGGATTTGAACCGCCAAGCCCGCGGGCCGCGGTCCTGCACTCAACCACTTATGCCACCGGGTCTCAGCCCTCAATCATATTTTTTCGGTGTCTTCCATTCCAAAGAAGTTGGACAACTCAGGAACTAACTCTGACAACGTTCTACTTCTATTCATGGATTTTCAGTATCTGTCAATGTTTTGATGCTATCCATGAGGTTTTCAGGGGCTAATTCCTCAAAAATAGACAGCCTACCTACTTCTTTGTCATCTATTCTTAGTCTGGAAGCCCTGCTGAAATCTGTTCGTTTTGGGGGACCCTGTTTGGTTTTGAAATACCAGTGACATACGTAGCTTCCAGCTAGACAGCAACACACGTGTCATCACAGTGTGACAAACTGACAGATACCATCTCACTCTTAATAAAATGGCACTGAGTTTTAAAAATGATAGTACATGTGGAGGCATTTGAACTTTTATCTATTGCTGGTGATACTATGAACTGGTACAGCCATGATGGACAATAAAAAGGCCTGTCCACCACTGGGACGGAGGTTCAATTCCAGCAGTGGGGCTGGGCCTCCTACTGCCACCACCGGAGAGCAGTGATGCCCCCCCCCCCCAACAAAAAAAAATAAAGGCCTGTCCACAAGTCCTAGAAATAAAGCTCTCTTGTGATTTAGGAATTCCATTGCTAGAATGCATCCTGGAATCTAAGATGAGTGACTAGAACTGATACATACATTCCTGTGGTGATTGCAGCTTTAGTTATAATATGAAAAATAGAAACAACTTGTTCAACAGTAGACCAAAAGTTGTGTGTGTATACATACAGTGTAATACTGTGCAACCATAAAAGATAATGAGATAATTGTGAGTCTGTGAAACATAAAATAAATGGACCTGGAAGGCATCTTGCCAAGTTAAATATGCCAAATGTATAAGGACAAATATTGTATGGTGCCTCCTTTTTAGAAGACAGCATTGATATATGTATGTATATATACACACACATATGTATATATACAAATGTATACACGATTCAGTGGTGGTTGCCAGAAGTGAAAAATAAGGGAGAGGAAAGCATGTTTGAGGTACTTGTTATTTTGGGTGCTAAGGAAAATGGAACCGAAGATGGATATAGGAGGAGCATAGTGTGGCCAAAATAGATCATGGTGCCGAGAAACACTTGTTACTGAGAGAAAGATGCTCATAATAAAGAATCTGGCATAGATGAGACATCAGAAAAATCCAACAGAGTTTGAAGAGTGAGACACTAGGATCACAGAATGACTGGTATATACATATATATGTATATGTACACACACACACACACATATATATATATATATATATATATATATATATATATATATATATATATATGGGGGAGGGGTACCTGGAAAATATCTCTGTTGGATGGAGCGTTCATAATGCACATTTTTTTTCCTGCTAGGTGAGCCTCAGACAACTCTCTCTGAGTCAGTGCACCCAGTGGCATTGCCAGGATAGCTTCTCTCTGGCCACGATGAATTTTTTTGTAAAAGCAGTTTTTCTCAAACCTCATTTTTTTTAATGGCCAATTTAACATTGGCCACAAAACAGCATGTAGCTATAAAATTTTTTTTCCTTCTGGGTGGGGTGGAATGCTGTAGAAACTGTTGTGATATTGGAAACAACTTACAAGGACAGTGCTAAGGGAAAAACTCAACTGTATGGGTGGTTTTCTCATTTCAAAAGGTGAAATGTCAATGGATGACAAACCTCATTCTGGAGACCAATTTCGCAAATACATGAAAATGTTGACAAAATTCATGCACTTGTGCCCCATGACTGACAACAGACCATTAAAGAGATGAAGAAGTTATCTGGACTACCTTGGAGTGCAGTTCAGCAAATTTAAGATTTGGAAATGAGAAGGGTCACTGCAAACTTTGGCTTGGGTTCTGACTGATCAGGAAAAAAGAGAGTTGAGAAAAACCACGTCATGCTTTGAAAGAATTTCTAGAGTGATGCAGCCCTTTTCTTAGGTCATGACTGGTGAGGAGACATGGTACTATTTTTTGGTACTATTTTATGCCCCTAAAAGCAAACATCAATCATGCAAATGGAATAAGCCATCATCACCTTTCCCTCAAAAGCTCATCAAGTGAAATCAAAGATTAAGATAATGTTCATTTGTTTTATTGGTGGGAGGAGTTAGTGCATTTGAACTTAATCCCACCAGGTCAGCCTGTGAATCAAATTTTCTATTTAGAGGACCTGAAAAGACTGTGAAACAAGGTGAGGCAAAAAAAAAAAGACCTGATTTGTGGCAGAGGGGGAAAGGTTTTGCCATCACGACCATGCATCTGCTTATGCAGCCATCTCAGTGTGCCAGTTTTTGGCAAAGAAACAGCATGCTTCTCTTGCCCCCACAACTTACTTACCTTACCTTACTCCATGCAACTTATTTTTGTTTCTGTGAATGAAAATGGATGAACATGAAAGGACAGCAATTTGACAACATAGAACAGGCGAAGGATGCACTGTCAGCCATCAAAATGGATGCATTTGAAAAATATTTCCCAGAATGGATTCACTGATTTGACAAATATATTAGGTATAATGAAGTATATTTTGAAGGTGATAAGGTTTTTTTTTTAAAAAGATTAAATACATAGCTTTAAAAAATCCATTTGGGGGGTACCCCCTCATATATAGGTAGATACCATTGCAATTATGTGAGCACAGACACAAATATATACACATAAATATAGTTCCAGATATGTATAGGCAGATGTATATTTTCATTGGAGATACTATTACATATACTCCTCAGGCATAACCATATTCCTCTCAAAATTGTTTCTATTGAATTTATAGATTTGTACCAGAATACTAAGGGGAAACTTAATCAATTGGCGTAGTATAGCTGATGAAGTGTATGCATTTTATGAAATGAGTTGTGTCTCGGGTCTTAAAAACTCATGGGAGGTTATATAACACTCCCATTTGTCATGAACAGTCAAGAAAGAAGGTAACCAGATCACAGAGAAAGTAGACTCCCTGAGGCACAGCCTCATCTACCCTCAGGCCTGACCTGAACATGCTTAGCTACCACCATTGGCTTATCTGACAGGAGACAGAAGAGAACATACTGGTTAGAATGGGGGAGAAACATACAACAAAGTTAAAATTCTTAAAAATGGACAAACTCACTTGTATCACCTGAGATCAATCAGAGATTCTCTGGGATTATCTCCCTGAAGCACTCTTTAAACATCAAATCAAAACTATACTTTTAACAGAATAGCAGAGTGACATACCAAGTCAGAGATGTTACCTGTCACATTGATGCTGCATTAAAAACAACCTATATGAAGCCAAAGGGCCCACATTTAATGCACAGCAAAGATCAAAAGGTATGGGGACAGTGAAAGTAGAGTACTAAAAAGGGGACAACCCAAACACAATTAATGAACATGTGAAAAATGTAACTAATGATCCATGTGGGTAGAAATTGCCAAAGGGGACCTTGACTTGCTGTGTAAACTTGCACCAAAAAACACAATAAAATGTTATTTTAAAATAGTTTACATTTTAAAGGCCCAACTTTCTAGTTGTTGTTAGGTGCTGTTGAGTTGATACAACTCATACCAGCTCTTTGTACAGAAGGACAAAATGTTTGCCGGGTCTTGTGTCATCTTTAGAATTGTTTTGATGTTGAGCCCATTTTGCAGCTACTATGTCACGTCATCTTGTGGAGGGTGTTCACATTTTTTGCCACCCCTGTACCAAGCATGACGCCCTTCTCCAGGAGGAGACGGCATCTCCTATAGCATGTCTAAAGTACTTGAGATCAAAAAGGGTACAAAATTTACTTGTGTGACTCACACTTAAGCATGCTTGATTTCCACCCTGTATCTCTAAAGCCTCCAGAGGTTCCCAAACTTACATGGTCTACTGTCTTCTTAAAAAAAAAAAAAATTCCTTGCAGACTGAGCCCCGGTGGCGTGGTGGTTGTGCGTGGGACTGCGGCCCACTGGGTTGGAGATTCAAATCCAGCAGCAAGGATGGGCCTCCTACTCCCACCACCAGAGGGCAGTGATGCCCCCCCCCAAAAAAAAAAAAACAACACACACACACAAAAATTCCTCATGACCTCCCAAGTAATGAAAACCTTTTGTACTCCAGCCCAGAATCCAGAATATAGTGTAGGTGTCTGCTCTTACAGTGCCCTTAGGTCATTCCATGCACCCCTTCCACACCAGCTATTAGTTGGTGATTTCTGTAGTGTCCTTTCACCTGCCAGGCTGATGAGTGTGATTTTGAATCTACTCATCTGGGGCCTTTTACTCTGCCTTTCCCCATAGATTGCTCACTGGTGGGTGTACCATGACACAGATAACAGAGATTAGACCATACTTGATCTTTTGTGGAAGTAAAGAGGACTAAAACCCTGGACCAATAAGTACCACCATCACAAATGATGAAAAGAGGATTAAAGTTGTCAAGGATTTTGTCTTGGTGGGATCCAGTCAGAGCTCATGAAAGCAGCAGTCAGGAGATGAAACAGCACATTCATTGGATGAACCTGTTCCATGAGACCTCTTTAAAGTGTGGGAAAGCAAGGGGGTGACTTTGAAGACTCGGGTGCACCTGACCCAGTTGAATGTATTTTCAGTTGCCTCAAAGGCTTGTGAAAGTGGGACACGAATAAGGAAGCCTGCAGAAGAACCACTGCCTTTGGGTTATAGTGCTGGCAAAGGATATTGAGCGTACCATGGACTGCCAAAAGAATGAGCACATCTATTTTAGAAGGAGTACAGCCAGAATGCTCCATAGAGTCAAGGATGACAAGACATTGTCATGCGTCTTAGACAGGTTGTCAGGAGAGACAAGTCTCTGGAGAAGGTCTTAGTAAAGTATATGGGCAGTGAAAAAGAGGAAGATCCTTGACAAGATAGACTGGCACAGTGGCTGCGTTGGCATGCTCAAGTATAAGAACAATTGTGAGTGTGGCAGAGAACTGGGCAGTGTTTTGTTGGACTCTCAGAAGTTCACAGGGGTAGTTATACCCTGTCTTCTAGGGTCACTATCACACTTGATGGCAGTGAGTTTTTTTAGGATTATATTTTGGACTCTGATATACTGGCATTGAATGTCCATTTGATGGAGATCTTCTTATCCCTAGGATAAGATCAGTTGAATATGATAATTTCAGATATTAATTTGTAGAGTATCTCTAAGATAAGATCGGTTGAATAAGTTAACTTCAGATGTTAATTTGTATAGTATCTCTTACACATTTCATTAGAGCAACATTTAAAGATATAAATATTCAAGTGAAATTCACTTCCTCTGGTTATATGGTTTGTTTGGCACACAGCAGAGGCAGACCTCCTTTGTAGTTTGATGTGAGGCTTCTGATTTAGGCCGGCATCTAAAATCTTTGAAGTGCTTTGTGTGGTTGTTTTCTTTGATACCCACAGCTGGGTACCTTGTCCTTTGGGCCCCTGTCAACTTTGTTGGTTGCCTTAACGTCCATTGAAAGTAGCTGAGGGAGAGATCACACCTGTAGCCATTAGCACATCTCTTGCCTTTTATTTTCCTTAAGAACTTTGTGGTTCACATAATACGTTGTGTGGTTTTTGCAAGAGCAGCTTCAAGTTTTGAGGGAAAAGTTGTTTTTACTTCACCTGCACCTCGTTTGCCTCTTGGGGGTTCCTGTGGTGGAGCTTGTTCTAAGGCATTGTGACACCCTAGAAAATGCATAGATAAGGAGCCAGGATGTTTGGGGACCGAAGTGCAGCCCCGCACTTCCTGACTCCACACTCTGGGTGAGCTACGTCTCTTGATTTCATTTTCCTGGTCCATAAAAACCAGGACTTAGGACTAATCTTGAGAGAATATGAAGAAAAGGAAATGAATCCAATAAGATAATTATGAGAGCAGTTGGTTCTGAAAGCCACTCAGTGATTATTTGTGTGTTTAGTCTTATGAAGCCCTATGTGTACACACGAGTGCACACACATGCACACTCAATCAGACCCCTGTACACGTTTAACCAGCATCTCCCACTTCTGCATTCTGGCTATCCATCACTTTCCAAAAGAAAGTGGAGAACTTGATTCCATCTTGACAACTTGTAGCAGGCCCTGTGGTTTGCTTACCTAAAATCCCTTTATTACTGGCTTTTGTTTGAGGAAGGAGGGGGTCCAGCAACGGTTTTAATTTTCCAGTCTCTCTCAGAACTGGTTGGGTTCAGTTCTGGCCAAGGAAATGTTAAGTAAACTCTTCTGGGGCATTCTGAGAAAATGTTTGCTTTTGTGGTAAATGGGGACAAACAACCGGCACTGTCCTTCCCTACAGAGGGAAGCTGTGGAGCTGGAGCAAACATTTTGTGACCACGAAGTGACAGGTGTAAAGATTAAAAAGCCAGTTCGTAGAGAGACCCTGATTGCCTGGAGGCACTGTGGAGCAGCTGAACTGTCCTGACAGCCTGGCTCTGAACTTCCTGTTTTTTCACAAAATAAACTCCCCGGACCTTGTTGCTGCGCTGTGTTGACTCAATTCTGACTCACAGTGACCTTAGTGGCGAGAGTAGAAATGTCCCACTGGGTGTTCAATATTGTAATTTTCCCCAAAACTATTTTATTAAGAGGTAATCCAGACATCATACCACTCCACAGTTCAGTTATATCAAGAAGTGTTGTACAATCACTACCACAATTTCTGTAATTTTTATGGAAGCATGTGGCCACTTTTATCTCCCATGGGTTTGAACTGTTGACCTTACAGGGCTCAAACACGGTGTCACCAGGGCTCCTTCCGTTAACTGAAACCATTATAATTTCAAATTTTTGTTATTTTCAGATAAATGCTTGATTTTCCTTTTAATTCACAATTGGTAGAGAGTGAATCCCTTTTTATAAGTCACTGTCTGGAGAGAGAGAAGCAGAAGCTTCCAAGGAGTTGGATGATGAGTCACTGACCTGGAAGAAAGAGGCCTTGGGAACATCAGGAGCAGAGTGTCACTGGAGTGTGTAATTCTTTGAACTAGGTTTAAGGACTTAGATTGGCCCCAAGGGAACACCTGACCTGTCAGGTTGGTTAGGTATCAGGTGTTCTTCATCCCTTCTAATAACTAATACATGCTACAGGCGCAAACAAGTTGGTTCGTGGTACAGACCACCAAGACATGTTGGGTTAGAGCACACTGTGTTTGAAGATAGTGTTGAGCTGGTAACCTCGAATTCAATATTTTAAACCCGCCAGGCTCTTTCTTCATCGGAGAAAGAAGGTGCTATTTGCTTCCTTAAAGATTTACACACTCAGCATCCCAAAGGGACAGTTCTATTCTGTCTATCGTAAGGTGACCAGACAGCCCACTTTTTAACAATTTAACAACGTTCTGGTGTTTTAAACTTAAAATAAATATGCTGTAATACAATTTTTGTGTTCTATGAACATTTTTGTTGCTCCATATAGACCAAATTTTTAATCAAGAGCCCCCCTCCACCCCTCGGTTAATCATGTCCCGCTTAAAATCTGGTCACTTTACTCTAGGCCTCATGGGGCAGAATGTACTTGGTGGCAATGAGCTTGGTGCTTGAAAGTGAGCAAAAAAACCCAAAAACCAGCCCCTTAGAGAAGACTGATATGCTGTGAAAGACGGCAAGCACGGGTGAATCTTTTAAGGAGCACTAATCATAAGAATGATGTATTTGCTACAGAATACTTTTAGAACATTAAAAAATAGAAATCGGCTTTAAAATACCCAAAGTCCCCCCAAATGAATTTTAAGATACTATTTTATCTTAGATATATTCTCATTGTATTCATGTTCTTCAATAACTCTAGTTTGTTTAAAAATCTTTGTTTTCTTAATCGTACTTTATAATATTAACATATCATTAATTATTTTTCTAACACTTGATATTTAATAGCTTTCTGGTATCTAATGATATAAGTACACTAAAATTTTTATAACCAGTCCTCTATTATTAAGGATTTTGCATCTTTAATTTTTCATGATTACAAATGGCTTTTATGAACAGATTTGTGCATTAATTTTGCATATGTCTTAATTACGTATTTTCGTAGGAGACATTCCAAGCAGTAGAATTTCTATACAAAGAAATTCCCTTCCAGAAAATATATGCCAGTACATGAAGGAGATTACCAACTCTGAGGACCCTTATCAAATTAAAAATAAAACATCTGAACCTGTTGTCATCAAATTGACTCTGATTTATGGAACTTCATATGTAAGGGCATAGGGGTTTCTCGGCTGTGATCTTTATGAAATAAATATGGCAGCCCTTTCTTTTTTTGGGGGGGAGGGGGGCGTCTCATTGCCCTCTGGTGGTGGGAGTAGGAGACCCAGCCTTGCTGCTGGATTTGAATCTCCAACCCAGTGGGCCGCAGTCCCGCGCACAACCACTACACCACTGGGGCTCAGCCCACAGTTTCTTCCGCGGCATTGCTGGTTGTATGCTCACTGCCAGCACCTGCAAGCCTTTGAGTTAGTGTTCAGTGTAAACTGTGCCTCTCAGAGACTTTGTCAGCTCTATGGCTGTGCAGTGCCTTTGAGTTGGATACAACTTTAATAACCCTATATGAACAACGGGACGAAATGCTGCTCAGTCTTGTGCCATCCTTACAAGTTTTCTGTGTTTGAGCCCCTTGTTGCAGACACTGTGTCAATCCACCTCCTGAAGCTTCTTCCTCCTGTTCTTTGATTGACCCTCTGCTTTACCAACAATAGCATGCTTCTCTAGGGACGGGTTCCTCTTGTCTGAAATACACGAGATGACACATTACCCTCCATGCTTCTAAAGAGCATTCTGACCTTGCCAAGGCGTGATACTATAATTTTACTAGGAATTTTCTATTTTGTAGATTAAGAGAAAAGCACTTCCATTATCTAGGCTTTGATTAACAGAGTACAAGAAATACCCCGGCATTCAAATGATAGCAGTTTAAACAAAATAAAGTCTATTTCATTTTCATGAAAAACAAATCAAGTGGTAGAGACTCCAGACTGGGTGTGGTAGCATCGCCATCCTTCACGTTGGTGTTCTGTCTACCTTAACGTGGCAACTCACGATTCAAGATGCTCGCTAAACCTCTAGTTCTTACACCTATCCTCTAGTTAAGAGGGAAATAAGGGCTGAGCCCCGGTGGTGTAGTGGTTGAGTGCGGGACTGCGGCCCACTGGCTTGATGGTTCAAATCCAGCAGCAGCTCTCTAGGAGCAAGGCTGGGCCTCCCAGTCCCACCAGAGGGCAGTGATGCCCCCTCCCAAAAAAACCCCAAAAACAACAACAAAAAAAGAGGGAAGTAAAAAGAGCAAAGAACCCATGCTACTTCAACTAGATCTCTGTATATTCGATTAAATTTTGCTTATATTTTAGTTGCCAAGTTCAGTCACATAGTCCTAGATAAGGTGTTGGGGAATGTAGACTTTTCAGGAGGGTGGCTACATGGATCTTATTTCTGAAGGAAAACTGAAAGTCATCTCCTAAAAAGCCACTCACATATTTTTACTTCAATTTCTCCCCTATATGTTCATTGTCCTTTTATATGTGTAAACATGATATTTATATTTTTAAAACTGTCTAAGAATAAATTTAGATTTGATTTCTAGTCATTTGGGAAGAACTGATGAAAATTAAGTAGTTTGATCTGAAAGCACTTCTTTCTACCCAAGTTCCACAGGAAAATTCTATCATTTTCTTTCCTATAGGCATTCATGTTTCTCACTACAGCTTTTGTGAATTAAATTTGCCTTCCAGATTTGTCAAAATGATCATCAAAATAGGAAATCTTGATTCAGATCATTTTTAAAATTTTAAGTTTGGATTTCATGTAGGAAATGAAATTATATTGATGATGAGTATTTTGTCTTCTGTTCTTCATTGTTAGTGATAAGAAAGAGCCACTGTTGGTTTGTTGAGTACTCACTGTACCAAAGACTAAATATTGTATTTTGATTTTATCCTCCTAAAAAAATCCAGTGATTGAAATACTATTTTTATCTCTATGCTGGAGATGAATAAATGATCCATTGTTAATGCAAATTGTTCAAGGTCACACAGCTAATAAATGACAGACCTAGGATTTGAACCAAGATCAGTATAACTCCTAAGGCTGGCCCTTATAATACTTCACTCACTGTCCTATATATGTGTAGCAAATGTCCTTGTGTCTGGTCTTGGCTTCATGCTTTGACTAGCACTTCAATAACACTGCAAATAATACTATTTCTCTACTAGAACTCACATAGGGTAATTTGAATTTTGCTGGGGCATAAGATGAATCAGATCTCTGGAGACCTCACGTAGTTTGTCTCGTCACAGTTTCTAGAGACTTTCTCATGGATCACCTACACAGAAGTCTTTCCTCGTTTCTTGGTTTGGTCAATTCCCATTCTACCTACTGAAAGCACTACACGTGCCTTGTTTTCTACAACTGGCATTCAATATAGTGCATAACTTCCCTAAATCATTTTTTCAATGTCTATTAAAAAAACAAAAACAAAAAACCAAGGCAACTTTTTATTTTGAATTTACAGAGAGACTGCAAATATGGAACAGAGCATTCCCACACATTTCACTGAGTCTCCCCTATTATTGGCATCTATCATAGTATAGTGTATATATATTTATAATTTATTAATTTTGAGCACTTCTTTATTTTCTGGCACTTGGGTATTTAGACTTGTCAGGTATGTACTGCACCTTTGTCCTAGATTCTGTTATTGATTTAAGTAACTCTGATTCCTTTTACTGGACAATAGCATTAGAAATCAACACTAGGTATATTCTTCACTATTGGGGTGTTGTTGCTTCTGGGTCCTTTCAGCTGATAGGGGGAGAAGTTATATATGTGTGTATAATAAACCATATGTACATATAGCTGTACATTCTTTTATATGTATCCATCAGTGCACATTGAGCTAAACGTTCCTTCATTACCACTGGGATCATTATAGCCTCTTCCTCTTGCTCATTTTAAATGCCCATTCCAATATTGAGAAACTGGGTTCCCATCACCATCAGCCATCAATTTATTTAATGTTCCAATGTACATGTTTAGTGTTTCAGATTTACTAGCCTTCCTCCCCTGGAATAACTTTATGATATAGTACAGTGCTTCTATACAATTCCTTTTGCCTGTAGTTTTTGACTTCACTGATTTCCACAGTTTCCAGGTCTATATCTTTTCTCCCACCATGGTCAGTGCAGTTATTTCAGATTACATTTGTAAGATGGGGCAAGTGAAAAAGTACTGCTAGCAAGTCATGTTGCTTTTCTTGCCCGGTGCAATTGAGTCTATTCTGATGCATCACAATGACCGTACAACAGAATGAAACCCTGTGTGGACCTGCGCCATCTCATGATTGTTATATTTGAGCCTGTTGCTACAACCCTTGTGTGACTCTGTCTCACTAAGTGGCTCCCTCTTTTTCATAAACCTTCACTAAACCAAAATACCACAATATGAAGCTAGATTTCTAGACATGCCTGGTACTAAGTCTATACCTTTCTAAACATGGTGTTTCACTGTCTCTAACCTTTTTTCTGCCCTGAAAAAGAATTCTATGCTCTTAGATTTATAGCCATGTCGAAATCACAGCCTTGGTATCCCTGAAGGATTCAAATTGTGTTATTTGTCAATGTTCTTTTAGTTTTAGGAACAAAAAGAATTCAGAAGGGACAAGATCAGGGTGGTAGGGTGGGTGAGCAAGACTTTCCAAGGATATTCTCATAGGACAGGTCTTGCTACACTTGAAGAATGAGCAACTTCATTCCCATTATGGGGGTTGGTGGGGGGAGATCTCTCAGTTTAACTAGCCTCACTTTTTCTCAGCAGTGCAGTTTTCAATTTTCTCCCTAATGTCCCAGTGGTCATCCTGTGTCCTTCCAGAAAATCCATCAAAAGTATCCCCTTGGATGGAAATGATGATGGCAACATAAGTACAAGTGCACTTAATACAATTGAATTATGTATTGTTTTAAGATCTGTAAATACCCCCCCCATAAAATGATAAATTAAAAAAAATTAGCCCCTTACGATTACAGAAGGAAAGGGTTACAATAACCTTCTGAACTGACCTCTCACTTGAGTTCAATTGACCTGGCATATCCCCTTGTTTTGATTAGATCTATTTTTGAAGGCACTTGACCATGACTAAAATAAATGTATGGCAGAGAGAGCTTGTCTTCAGCCATTCATCAATAGTGGATATGTTCAAACAAGTTTTGACATAAATACATTCATTTATGAACTGGAGCCCTCACAGGCATACTTTCTTACATATGTTCATAAAATCAGATTGCTTTTCCACAGTTTGTATTCCTTCCTGGGATCCTAAATGATTTTGAGGTTCACAGCTTGTGCTTTTACGTTCTATGAGTTGCAACAAAAGAATAGTGTATGTCCACCATTCTAGTACCAGGCAGACTAGTTTCACAACTTTACAATAATTCTGCCGTCTATCAGTTTTTCTCTCCTATCCCCTCTGCACATCACATCCCCAACTTAGATCTTGGGAACTCACTAATCTGTTTATTATTCATTATAACTTTCTATAAATTTTATAGAAATGGAAACACACAGTATGTAGCCTTTTCAGACTTTTTTCTTTTGCTTACAATATGCAATTAAGATCCATCTGAATCTTCTGGGGCTTGAGAGTTCATTCCTTTTTTATCACTGAATAGTATTCCATTGTAGGAATATCCCACAGATCTGTGTCTACATTCATTCTTTTGCGCTCGGGCATCCAATTGTTGCAGCACAATTTATTGAAAAGGCATCTTTTCTCCATTGAATTGCCTTTTGTATCTCTTTTGAAAAATCAGTTGACCGTATGTATGAGAAAGTATTTCAGGACTCTCTATTCTATTCCATTGATCTATGTGCCTTTATTTTTTTTTTTGCCAGTATCATACTGTTATGATTATTGTACCCTTATGGAGAGTCTTGAAACCAACTAGTATGAATCCTTGAGCTCTAATCTTCTACTATGTGTCAGTGCAAGTCTTAGAAATTACAAACTATACAAAAGGACATATTTTTGAACGTTAGCGTTTTTTTTGTCTGAAATATGCTCTGCATCTGGGCAGTCCCATTCTGGTCAAAGACCCTGCAGATTCTTGCTTAGTTCTGTTGACTAAAGAGAAGGGCAGAAGCCTTGTAAAATGGGAGCAGCTCCCTGGGCCAGGGAGTGAATCCTGAAGGTGTCTGGACCTGGCTGTCTCACTGGGCTCTCATGTCTCAGCAGCGCTCATAAAGCCATTAACCCTGTGCTCCCACAGAAGAGCAGTTCCTAGGCCTGAGATTAGTATGAAGAAATACAAAGGAGTTTGGAAACTAACTTCCGAACCACAAAATACAAGTTTGGGATATACTTGCTTTCACATGGATATTAGACGAGACCATTGAGCATGCCATATACAAACAATAAAATAGTTGACTAAATTGTTTCAACTGAGGCTCCAGTCAGTGTGTGGTAGTTACGTAATTTTGAGTCACCTTGAAGATATAAAAGTGAAGGAGCAGAGTGTAGCCTGTCAATCAGGTCACAGCATGATGATGTCTCCTGGTGGGCCTGCCTTCTCCCCATCAGGAGGGTTCTAGAAACTTCCCTGTCTCTCTCTACTTTCACCTTCCTGCGGGTGAGCCATGCTGAGATCTGCAAGCCTTGTAATGCAGTCATGGCCATTGGATCCACAAGACTTCACACCCCCCAGCCTGTGATCCTCCTGCATTCTGTCTGTGTGTGTGTTGCATGTGGCCGTGTAAGTCTGAAGAAGGACTTATGGGCCAGTGTCAGACTTATGCACTAGTTCCAGACGTATGGACTTGATCTGGACTGGGCTGGGATGTTTGCTCGATAGAAAATGACTTCTTGATCTAAAGTTCTCTGTTGTACATATATGAGTGTCCTTGGATTTGCGTCTCTTGTCAACTGGGTCTAACACACAGTGTTGGAACCTTTGAATTGCATTTATGCTTCGATGTTGTCTGTTAATTTGGGAATTAGGAAAGTTCCCAGGAATTATCCACACTTGTGTACTTTGAGGATTTATAGTTGCAGAATAGTCCTTCTCACCCCCATCTTACCTGCCTTGCAGATAGACTAGTGACTTATCTCTAGCATTTATCTCCTCTCTGCAAGACATATCCGTGCATTGTGATGAATTTTGCAGCCAAAATGCAGTGATGGGGCGAGGAGACATATGCCCAGTGTGGATTGGCAGCAGATGGAGCTCATAAGGATGCATTAGAACAGTTGTCCAACCCTCATGAAGTGCTAGCCTGCTGTTAACACTGTTCTTCCTGCCTCTTTGGATTGCGGGGTGGGCTCACTTCAGCTGGAAGCCGGTCAGTACTGAAGGGCCTTTTGCTTCAGGCTCAAAGCCCAGAGTTTACTGGCTCCATTGCCTACCAGACACTAGGCAACGGCCGGACTCTGCCAGTGCAGGAGGAACCGCAGAAGCTCAAGTGACAGTATACCTGTGCATGACAGATCCACATTAACCTTCCGAGAAGCTCCCCTGGAAAGCCGGATTGGCAGATCCAAACCAGCAGCTGACTGTATGACTTTTGAAAATGCAGAAGCCGTGAGTGGATTGCCAGCTGTCCTAAGCTACTAGGAGGAAGTCTGGCATGGCTGGGAAGCTGTCATTCAGGTGTTGAGCTGGCTACCGTGAAGAAGCAACAGTGTCATTGATGTCTAGGAGGCCTGGACTGACGTTCTTTTTGAGGGGATTGCTCTGTGAACCTCCTGCAGGATCAGACAGTAGAAGGTCCCAGCAGGTTCGGAGACTGTCTGCATCCATAAGGAGATTCAGCCTTGGAGATCTCGTGTAGGGTCTTTATGAGTCGGAATGGACTCGATGGCAGTATGTTGTTTTGTATTTAATAGATACTTGCTTTATGATCTAGACATGAGTTTCCTCCTCCTCATCATTTTCATTGCTTTTAGTAATAGGAAGGTCTATGTAACAGCATCTTTTCCACTTTGTGTTGTCAATCAAAATTGCTAGTCCAGTAAAATTCTGATTTCTACTTTATATAGAATATATTGAAGGATGCAGACACATATACATACAATTCTGCTCATAGAGCCAACCTTTTTCAAATGAAAATCTGTAAATTTAAGTCTGATAATTAGCAATTTTAGGGATTAAGCAATCGAGCATGTATTAATAGGTAGGAGAACCAAAGTTATGGTTTTTATCTGATTATAAACAGTCCTGGTGGGGAAGGGGAGGAAGGAGGAGCTTATACCAAGGACTCAAGTAGAAAATGTTTTGAAAATGATGATGGCAAGTATGTACAAATATGCTTGATACAATTGATGTGTAGAATGCTATACGAGCTATAATGAAATGATTGAAATCATTGAAATGATTTTTTTTGTAAGTGAGCTTTTTGCAAAATCTACTGTTCACTTAAAGAATTCTTCTCTCCAGGTGAACTGCAGGAATTCTCACAGTAGTGTCCTGTTAACCTTTTGTGCCAGATAAGGAAGGTGATATTATGGGCAGGAGACTCTCCCATGCATTGCAGGATATTTATCAACACCCCATACATCATCTCCCCACTAACTCCCTGAGCATGAAAATTGATACTCAATGTTTTAAGAAAAAAAAAAAATCCCTGATCCATACCATCTGTCTCTGACTCTTATTGCTGTCGATCTCCACCACAAAAGACATTGTTTTCATGCAAAGTATGGTGAGTCAGGGAACACTGAGAAGTTAAACAAGTAGATATTCCCATTATCCCTCTTTTTCTACTTTTTTTCCACCATTCTATCTGTTCCTCACCCACTTCTTAACTACCTAGCCTAGTGAAACCATAGAACACAACAGATTTATGCAAGAGAAGGAAAGGATAGACTCTAAACAAGTCTGTTGTGATCTGCACACTGTCCCCACCCTAGTTCAACATACAGTCATCTACTTGCTTCTTTCATGCTAGAAAACAGTGCAAGGGCCTTCCATGAGTGGTTCCACAGGGGCACACGCCCATTTAATCTGTATGCACCTCAGAGTTTGGTGGCCAGAAATTCGGTTCCAGAATTGCTGCTTAAAGTGTCTCTCTCTTTATCAGAAGAGCAAAAGAATACAGTGGCTTTTCTTTCTTCTACCCCTATTTCCAGTCTTCCAATCCGGAGGATTCCTACTTCATGTTCCTCAATAGTACTAGTCCCCCTCGCCCCTGAGCCCTAGAGCACATCTCAGTCCATCTTGCCCCTAGAAATCTCTGCTTTTCACAAATTCCTCCTTTCCCAAAGACGGTTTTACATTTCTTCCCAGACCTGGTGTGGGCTCCATGGCCATGAAGACATGTAAATGATGCTGCAGGCAGCCTTCCACCAATGTGAAGGAGGCAGGCACCTCCAAGCTACCTCTCTCCTGCTCCACTGTGCCTTCAGCTCTCACACATCGCTTGTAGGTGACTGGGGTTTCTGCAACATCCTCTCTGTCTCTAGTTCTGTTTTGTTTCCCAATGCATATTCATGTATCAGGAAACGGTTTTTGAGCCAGGCGCTCCTGCCAGGTTAAGGGGCAGCATCCATTCCAGAGGAGATCAGGGAGAGATTATTTTGTTTCCCCCTGCACGTAGTTGCACAGAACTGTGGATGGTTATCCACTTAAGCAATATTATATCATGTAGATGTTGGGGTCCATCTTTTATGTG
The DNA here is from genome assembly GCA_004026705.1 of Nesogale talazaci. Taxonomy (NCBI): domain Eukaryota; kingdom Metazoa; phylum Chordata; class Mammalia; order Afrosoricida; family Tenrecidae; genus Nesogale; species Nesogale talazaci. Next base: position 114,800 of record PVJH01004489.1, read on the forward strand.
ATAGTGCCCACCACCCTGAATAATACAGACATCAGTTCAGTGTTTACTGAGTACCTGCTCTAAGGCACGCATTGTTCTGAGTACTGGTACTCCACCCGGGAACAAGGCAGAGGAGGGACCAGCTCTCTCGTGGTGCTGATGTTCCAAGGGGGTGCTTGTCAGCCCAGATTGGGTTTAACCCCTACGCAGGGAGTCACCAGGGGGCAGGGCCGCCTTGTTTGGCCGTGGTACCCAGCCCCATGCGAAGCATGGCAATGGTTGTCTGGGATGCCTTGCCATTGGTCGAAGCTCCTGGGAAACTGCAGGCTCCTGTCTTTTTCCCCAAGTAGGGGAGAAAGATGCCTTGCTAGCAAGTAGACTGTCTGAAATCAGCTTTATTTTTCATTGTCTCATAGAAAGGGGAGCTTAAGCCTCTAATTGCTACTATCGGAGCCAGAGCACCTGCTGGTTCTTGCTGCTGCCTCTATTAGCACGCCTTGTCTCTCTCCCCACTGCCTGGCTGGTAATATGAAAGGGAAATAACTTCTGCTTGGGGGTGGAGGGGACTCATTGTTGCTAACTGCTCACCGTGTCTATCACTGTCTCACCTCTCCTTTTCAGGAGAGAAATCAATAGCCATTTTTAAATGTCTTGCTAAGTAAGTGTTTATGAAGGTGCTTCCCAGGGAGCTGTGCTGAGGGACAGTGCTCAGGGCACATAGAACTGCCCAGAGCGGGGCAAGCCTCTACAGTTGTACCAAGAATGGCTGAATGGCTGCCTACGTGCAGGGCTGTTGGAGCTGATGAAGGGAATTGGCATGCCCATGGGTAAGAGGGCGTATCCGTGTTCCTTCCTTCGTCCACTCACCCGTCCATCCACTCCAGCATACACTTTCTGAGAATCTCGGTTGAGGGCTGGGTGCCCCATCCCTGCCTTCAAAGAACTCATGACAGGAAAACAGAACTTTCTACTTATGGGAATCTAGGGAATGTGTCAGGAGCTCAGAGTGGGAGAAAGATGGGATAGACGGCGAGGACTATCTGGGTGGGAGAAATGGGACTTTCTAACCACGGACTCTGGTTACCAACCCAGACCTCCCTCGGTGTGACTGAGAAACAGAGACTGGATAAAAATGTAAGGTCGAGATCTTCCACCAGCAAGGAGCCGGCCAGGACTGGAGTCTGCTTCGCAAGCTTCTGAACCAAAGGGCACCTGCAGGTTCAGAGGTGCACACCGGATAGTAAATGGAGATTATGAATATGGAGGATATTTCTGAGGGATGGTCATGACTAGGCATCAGGGTGTGTTTCTAGAATAGCAGCTATTGTAGATCTTGATTTTTGATCTTTTTTTTTTTTTGATTCTTGATAGGTGATGACTTAAAGGACCTCTCACTTTTAAATGATGTCCTAGTTAATCTGGTGACATCTATTCAGAGACTTTTGGATCTTTGATCAAAGTACTTTCATTCTTGGATTGCCAGAGGTTGTTTCTGTCCCTCCTGGGAAGGCCCCACAGACCAGATCTGGTCATAATCAACCAAACAGGGAGGAAAGGACTCAAAAGAGATAGATTAGCAGAAAGGGAAGTCCGGGTTAATTATGAACAATGTATATTAACATCTTGTAACTATCTGTCTTATATCCTGAGGCAAGTAGTCCTGGGGCAAACTATGATATTTACAGAGCTATACACGGCTATGAAAGTTGGTGAATGCCTTGCTACTCCTGACAGAGTCTTTTCTCTGGAACTGTGCCTTGTGGTAAAGAGACTTGGTAAGCTGGTGTGGCCCTGCTCACGATGGCTAAGGATTTATTAGCAAAGGACTCATGTAGCCAGTGTTGTGGTCCAGTGAGCTTTAGCACCCTTCCCTCACCTCCCAAACCACTGTACCTTTGTCTGTTTCCCTTATGAATTCCCTCCCAGTTCTCCTCGCGTGGTTCTTATGGTACCTTCCCCTATCTTTTAACTCTTTGATTTACTCTCACCATAAGGATCCCTGGTGGTGCTGTGGTTGACAGTTCAAATTCAGCAGCTGGGCCCTGGAAGAAACACGAGGTTGACTCCTCCTACATAGACTTGCAGTCTCCCAAACACATGGAAAGTCACCACGGGTCAGAATGGACGCAATGGCACGTGGTTGCATTGAGTTTACTGAGACTCATCCTGTGAGCAGCTTCATTGGGATATCTTCACACCGATCCTTTTCCTAGTGATGACGTCGCCCAAACCCGGCAGATCTCTGTGATCACCAGAGATCTCGTGAAACCATAGATCCCTGGGCTCCCTTCACAACTTAATCAAAGTCTCCTGAGGGGAGGAGTGTAAGGAGCTGTAGCTTCAACAGGTCCCCAGATGATTCCAATGATTAGCCAAGTGCAGGGCTGGGGAGCCTCATTGGATGTGGAGAAGAGTTGGACCTGCCAAGAGAAAATGCAACCCTGTTCCAATCTGGATGCCTGGTTTCTGATTCTTCTCAGCGCCTTTGTCTGATCTGGCCAGGAGAGACGCTCGGGTGAGGGTTCCCTCAGCACAGTGAGATGAGGAGCTGACAGGAGCCAACCCCACCGTGGGGTTGGCATGGTGGCCATGAAGCCTGGCTAAGGTTCATACAAGTGATAAGGGAGGACATGGGCAGAAGGTGACCCTAGGACCCTGTTTACTTTGCATCCAGGCACACACGTGGAAAGCCTACCCATGGCAGGTGCAGAAGAACTGCCAGCCTTCAAGAGTGACAGCAAGTCTTGTCTCCTTGTGGCCTGTGAGCAAGCTCCTGGCTTCTAGTCTTCCCCCCGTCCTCCCCTTCCTTCTGCAATGCAGCCACCTCACAGGGAAGTGCCTCTCACTGTGTCTGGTAAATAGATATATGTCCATGAGAGGATTTTTAAAAGCTTTGTGGAAAACAATGAAATGAAAAGATAATGGAATTATGCTGTAAGCCTTTGGAAGCCCCCTCATCTGCTTGGAAGGAAGTTCCTGAAAGAGGCCATGATCCTGTGCCGTCCCATGGCTCCCTAGTTTGGAGTGGCAGCTGCAGCTGGCTAGGAGGACCTCGGGGGGGGGGGGGGGGGGGGGGCATGGCACTGGTCCCCGGGCAGCCATGCTACCAGGCAGCTGCCTGCTTGCTCCTTCAAGCAGAGGGAGAGAGAAACGAGTCGTACATAGCACAGCCACCTGCAGAAAGAGCACTCATTTGGACTGATTTAAATGCAGGTACTATCTGATGGCAGTTCTGCACACGCCAGGCACAGGCCTGAGGAGCAGCTTATGCTCTCCCTCACAAGAGAGAAAGCACGTTTTGAAAAGACACCCACAGGGCAACCCCTAGCAGCTGAAGCCATTCTGGAGGCAACCAGCTCCCTTCGTCCTCCCATCCCCTCCCCTCATTCTCCGTGGCTGTGCCACCCGCACCTGGAATCCCCTTGGCATTTGCTGATTTTCCTGGACTCAGCCTGCCTCTCAGCCCAAGAAGACAGCCCCTCAGGCCATCCCTGCACCCCAGCCCTGCCAGCCCTGCCCCGGATACCATACCTGAAGGACTGTCACTTCACTGCTGCTGTGTGACCACGTATGGTCCCTCTGAGGACCTCTGGTGGCACTGTGGTTAAAGTGCTTTCTGTTAAGTGAAAGGTCGGTGGTTTGAGTCCACTAGCTGGTCTGTGGAAGGAAGATGTGGCAGTCCACTTCTGTAAAGATTACAGAGTGGGTATCTCTCAGTCCTATGGGTTTCTCTGCGTTGGAATCCACTGTATGGTAATAGTTTGGTTTCTAGTTCTTTGGTGGATCGAATATTTCCTTAACGACATCTAATGAGTTAGCCCTGGAGTATACAAACCTGTGTTTCTATCCCAGTTTTGTTATATCCTAACTTTGCAAATGTAGCTAACATTTGCTCTCTCTGAACCTCAGTTCTCTTAGCGATGCAATGGGCGTAGGATAAAACACTTACCCCACATGTGTGGGACAAAACCCTAGGATGATACCTTTAAAGTATTCAATAGGAAACTTGGGACACAGCAAGTTTCCAGTGATGCCATTAACTGTTACTGCCCCTGTGACTGATCCATAATGGCATCCTCATCACTGAAAGCTAGCTGTAGGAATTTATAACTATCTTGGAAAACCCTACCTGCTGGCTTTCTTGGGGATATTAGGATTTACCTGCGGTTCTCTTTGTGAGTACTTAACACAGAACTCAACACTTTGCAAGCACTGACAACTGCACCGATAGGCAACATCATGATAAATGAGGAAACTATGAAAGTTGTCAAAGATTTCATATTACTAGGATATACAGCGATTGCCTAGAAGCAGCAGTCAAACTCAAACACTATATTGTGCAAATCTTCTGCGAGATTCCTCTTTAAAATGTTAAAAAGCTATGCTGTCACTTTGAAGACTAAAATGCTGCAGAGCCAAGCCGTGCATTGTCAATGACCTCACGTACATGCAAGAGCTGGAAAACAGACTGGGAAGACCAAAGGATTAGTATCTTTGAAGTATGATGTCGCCAAAGAACATTGACTATACTGTGGACAAGAGAGGTGTAGCCAGAATGTCCCCTAAAAGCAAAGGTAGGAACATTTCATTTCACATATTTCAAAAATGTCATCAAGAGGGGCCAGTCTGTAGAAAGGAACATCATTCCAGGCAAAGTAGAGGGTCTGTGAAGAGGAAGCGCCCCCTCCTCCAGTGAGATGAATTGACACAGTGCCTGCAACAATGGGCTTACACATGGCTACGGCCATGAAGATGGAGCAAGTCCAGGCGCTGTTTAATTTTACGTATACAGAGTTACTAACAGTCACAAACCATCTGACAGTACCTGACAATAACAATCACTCAATACATGATAGAGATTTCCTCCCCTGTACTGGTAAAAACGATCATGGGATTCTAGTCTGACGTGAGAAGGCTCGTTTCCAGGCAGGGTTTGTTCTCTTGTACAGGGGGTCGCTGTGGTTGACATCAACAGGTAGAAGCACGCAGCAATAGCAACATAATAGTCCATGCTACGTTGAGAGCCCTGTGAGGGTGGGAAGCGTCTCCTTCTCTGCCTTGTCCATAGCCCACAATGAATCTGATTCTCAGGAAGCAGGTGCTTAGCTAATGCGCATTAAATAACACTTATTCTTACTGGCCCGCACCAGGCCTTCAGGCAGAACATATGTGCTATGTGTCTTTCCCCACTGCTCCCCTCCCCCTTTGATCCTCCACATCACTCCTCATTGCTAAATCCCAAGTGTTTTATCGGTCTTCTTTCTCTGCGATCTCTCTGTACAACTTAGGGATGCTGTTGCCCTCTTTTCCGAGAATGCTTTTCCCTTCTCCTGCCTGATTACTAGCTTGTTCCAATGATTGTGCTTATTTCCCCCCTCTGATTGTCCATTGTTTTCTGCATTTGACTAGTCCATCAGTTCTGTTCAGACAAAGCCTCGCGACACCTTTACCACGGACATCATGTTAGTGTTTCTCATGTTTCACCTTTCCCACTGTGATGTTTAATCAGAGGCTTTCTTGCTTGTTCTGTCTGTTCCCTCCCTTGAGTCCCACCTTTAAAAGTCCGGGGGAGGGGGGGTATCATAGTTGCTAACTGGAAGACTGGTGCTTTGATCTCATCTCCTGCACCAGAGAAGGAAGATGTGGCACTCTACTTCTTAAAAGAGAGGTCTGAGGGGTTGACCCCAATCCCAATTACATGGACAGCTGACCCTCTCCCCTTGAAAAATTCACTTCAGAGGAAAGAAATGAAGCTACAGCTCAGGGAGAGGGACATGTCTGATTGAGCACACAAGAGCAAATGAAGAGGGCGGAAGAGAGAGTGGAGCACATTCTGGCCCAGCAAACCTTGAAAATGATATCCCTGTTCAAAGCAGCCAAATGCACAGTTGGGACCATATGGCCGGCCCCCACTAGGAGATACGACATCCCTCACTGACCCATAACCCTAATGGGGACAACACTGGAGACATGGTGTGGGAATTGCGCCTGGTTTGGCCCCACCATACTGAGGCAAAACACTAAGGGAGTGCAACAGAACAGCAAGGGGAGGAGAAAAAGGAAATCCCCAGAGAGTACCAAAAGTACACTTTCACACTCCATCAGACTCAACCAGAAAATACCCCTAAAGGTCAACAAACATACTTTGACCTATTTACAGGCTTTTCTTTTTTTATCCTTGGTTTTTTCGGTTACTGTTGTTTTCTTTTCTTATGTTGCTTGTTTTGCTCTGTCTTGTTTTTATGCATATTATTATCTCTGCAGGTCTATCTGGATAAGATAGGCTGGGCAAACAATCTCGAGGAGAAAACAATGGGACTTAAGGTTCCAGGAGGACATGGAAGAGGGGGAAGGGGAGAAGGAAATAGTTGTTAACAAACTCAGGGACAAAGGAATAACAAGTGATCTGAAATCAGTGTTGAGGAGGGTGTAAAAGGCCTAATAAGACTTGATCAAAGGCAATGTAACCAAGTGGAATTACTGAAACCCAAAAGAAGGCTGAGCTTGACAGTGGGACAAGAGGAAAGTAGAAGGAAATAGAGGAAAGAATGAGGAGGCAAAAAGCATTTATAGACATCTAAATACAAGCAGGTACATATGTAAATATATTTCTATATGATGAAGGGGGAATAGATCTATGTGCATATATTTATAGTTTTAGTATTAAGGTAGAAGAACATGGGGCCTCCACTCAAGTACTCTCTCAATGCTAGAACTCTTAGTTCTATTGAACTGGCATTCCATGATGCTCACCTTCCTGACACAATTGCTGAAAACAAAGTAGATGCATAGCAAATGTGGTGAATAAAGATGATGGTGCTCAGCTATCAAAAGTTATAGCATCTGGGGTTTTAGAGACTTGAAGATAAACAAGTGGGCATCTAGCTGAGAAGCAACAAAACCTGCATGGAAGAACCACACTAGCCTTTGTGATCATGAGGGATCAGGTATCAGGTATCAAAGAATAAAAAATCATATCATTATGAATGAGAGGGAGTATAGAGTGGGTACCCAAAGCCCATCTGTAGGCAAGTGGACATCCCTTTACAGAAGGGATGCCGGGAGGAGATGAGTCAGTCAGGGTGCTGTGTAGTACCTATGAAACATACAACTTTCCTCTAGTCTTTAAATGCATCCCCCCCGCCCCTCCCACTATCATGATCCTAATTCTGCCTTATAAATCAGGCTAAACCAGAGGATGTATACTAGTACAGACAGGAAGCACAAGGAATCCAGGACAGATGATCTCTTGAGGACAAGTGGTGAGAGAGGCCGTACCAGAAGTGAGGGTGGAGTGAAGGTGGGGTAGAAAGGAGGAACCATCTCCCTGGGAGATGGATCACAGAAAAGTGGGTGAAGGGGGAGATGGTGGACTGTGTAAGACATGAAAAAATAATAATAATTTATAAATTATCAAGGATTCGTGAGGGAGAGGGGAAATTAAGGAGCTGATACCCAGGGCTCAAGTAGAAATAAAATGTTTTGAGAACGAAGATGGTAAGAAATCTACAAATGTGCTTGACACAAGAGAAGTACGTGTGGACTATGATAAGAGTTGTATTAGCCCCCAATAAAATGATTTAAAAAAAAATGACAACCCTGGACTTTGGAAACACTGTGGGGCAGTTTTACCTTGTCCTACAGTGTCACTCTGTATCCCAATCCTACATTGTCACTATGTATAGACAAGGCTCAGTGGAAATGTGGAGTTAGGGAATGGATGTCTCTTCCCTTTAGTGTAATCAAGCTCCTTAACATTGGTCTGACATCTTCCCTTGCCCACTCCTCCTGATGTCCATCCTCCAGATAGGAGGCTATCTGTAGATCCCCGCAGTTGGCTCCCTCTCTCCTCCACCCCACCTTCCCTCCACCCATCTGGTAACTCCACTCTCACCACTGGCCCTGAGGGTTCATCCGCCCTGGGTTTCCTACATTTCCTGTTCCCATCTCTGCCAGTGTACCTCCTCTAGTCTAGCTGGATTTGTAAGCGAGAGTTGGGATCATGATAGTTGCGGGGAGGAAGCCTTCAGAAACTAGAGGAAAGTTGTATGCTTCATCGCTGCCTCACTGCTCCTTGACTGGCCTGTCTGCTCCCCAGGACTCCCCTGTAAGAGGGTGTATAATTGTCCACAAGTGGGCCTTGGGCCCCCACCCTGCTCTCCCCCTCATTCTTATTGATGTGATTCTTGTTCATTGATGTTTGATACGTGCTCCCTTCAACCTCTTGTGATCACACAGGTTGGTGTGCTTCTTCTATGTGGGCTTTGCTGATTCTACACTAGATGACCACTTGTTCACATTCAAGCCTTAAGATCCCAGCTACTTTATCATTTGTTTGGCTGGGTGCTATCAGTTTCCTCTGCTCTGTCTGCCTCTGTACCCTTTTGTCCTCAGTGATCATGTCAGGAGGGTGGGCACATAAAGATATGATTTTTGTTCTTTGATGCTTGATACCTGGTTCTTCCCACACCTCACGATCACACAGGCTGGTGTGTTTCTTCTTTGGTGGGCTTTATTGCTCCATTTGATTATCTTCAAGCATTTAAGACCTTAGACACGATATCTTTTGATAGCTGGGTACCATCAGCTATCTCCACCACTCTTGCTCATGTCCCCACATGCCCTCAGTGATCATCTCAGGATAGTGTGTACAAAATGATACGGTTTTTCCTGTTTGATGCCTTAGACCTGATCTTTTTGACACCTCTCGGCCACACTGGCTGATGTGCTTCTTCTTTGTAGGCTTGGATACTTCTCAGCTAGTTAGCCATTTGTTTATCTTCAGGATTTGAGACCCCAGGCACTATATTTTTTGATATCTGGGTGCCATCAATTTTCTTCACCACATTTGCTTAAGCACCTATTTGACTTCAGTGATGGTATTGGGTCAGTGAGCATCATGGAATACCAGTTTCATCGAACAAAGTATTCTTGCATTGAGGGAGTGTCTGGGTGGGGACCCAAGGTCCAGCTGCAAACTTAGTACTAAACCTAGAACTATATGTACCTGAATTTATTCCCACTTTATCATAGATAATTATATTTAAATATATACATGCCTGTGTTTAAGCCTCTACAAAAAGGAAGGAACTAGAAGGCAAAGAGCACTTGCAAGGACATTTTTTGTTTGTTTTCTTTTTGTACCTATAGCTATTCAGCAAATACTGAGTTTCTACCATGTATAGGCAGTCTTGAAAATTTCAGTATGACTGGAGAATTGGATAGATATAGAAAAATTGAAGGAAAATTATCTTCTCAGTGAGAGAATCTAATTATATATTTATGTATATATATATGTAGATATAGATAGATAGATATAATCTGTTTTGGCAGTTCACATAGAGCAGTGGTAGAGGAACATCTGGCTTTTGGGCTTATAAGACCCACAAAACCATCAATACCAGCTAATATCAAATCTTTCATCAAAGATAAGCAGTTTCAGTCATCACATTCTCAAATTCACTGCCATTGAGTCTATAATTAAATATTAATTATTGAGTTGATAATTAAATGTTCATTAAATGTTTCACCAATATGGCCTGCAAATGATGTTATAGATATCTAAATGACCCTTGGCAGAAAAACAGTTTCCCATAGAGATTAGACACTAGTATCCCAAACTAGTGATGAAACTTGGCTGATCAATGGAATCATAGGGGGAAACTGATGAAACTACAGATCCATGGACTCCTCCCGCCTAGAGATTCTGATACACTAAGCTACAAACAGAGCCAAAGGATCTTCAGTTTTACCATATTCCCATGTGATTCCAATAATCAACCAATTT